>PVJN01031169.1:0-25062 GCA_004026805.1 Lasiurus borealis
AAAAAAAAAAAAAAAAAAAAAAAGAAAGAAAAGAAAGAAAGAAAAAAAGAAACAGACTCTGAGATTGAGAAAACAGACTGACAGCTGTTAGAGAGGGAACAGATTGAGGAGTGCTTGAAAAAGGTAAAGGGAATAAACAAAAATAAAAATAAGAAACAATAACAAACAAACTCAGATAAAAACAAAAATGTGATGATTACCAGAGGAAAATGGAGATGAGGGGAAGTAGAAGAGGTTAAAGAAGGGATAAATGATGAGGAAAGGAGACTTTGAGTGGTGAACACACAATACAATATTCAGTTGATGCATTGCAGAATTGTACACCTGAAATCTATGTAATTTTATTAACCTATTCAATATAAAATTTAAAAAAAAACACAAATTTTGGTTAGAAATTCTATTTAGCAAAATATTAATCCATATTTCAAATTTAATAATGTCAAAATATTTTATACTACATCATTCTAAATGGACACATAAAATAATATAATTTCTTGGGAGATTTTGAGTAGTTTTATAAAGTAAAAAAAATAATGATTATCCCCAAAGACTCAAACATTCAAGCTTCTAGATATATGCAGTCTGTAACAAGAGATCATGTTGTTTATCATCATTTTAAGAATTTTATGAAGATCAAGTTAAGTAATGTGTGAGAAAGCACCTGGCACACTCAAGACTGATATAGAAATCCACTGGAAATCAATAATTGACAAGACTTTGTGCTAATAATGTTTATGAGATTATTTCGGGTCTGCTTATCTAAGTTTCCTTCTAAGGTAATTTCAAATACCCTGTTCCAATTTTGGCCTCCTCATGTCTTGGTTAGTCAAGTGGAACTTAATTTCATTTGCTACCATGTAGAAGTACAAATTTATTTTTATCTCTGGGATTTTGTATTAATACTAGAGGTCCAATGCACAGGTGGATTTTAGCCAGCCGGCCCAATTGGGACAGATCAGGGCCAGGCCAGCTGTGGGGAGGGGCTGGGGGTGGTTGGCTGGCTGACCCCAACTCTGATTGGGCTGATTGGCCAGCTCATAGAGACCAGTCATTCTAGGTGTTCTGGTTGCTTGGCTTTTATATAGATAGATTAGTGGCCAGTGCACCAAATTCATGCACATTAAAAGGTCTTAAATTAGAGGAAATATTTAAATATTGCTATTTGACCTTTCTCTATAATAGAAGTGTCAGAGATGAAAGAAAATTAGTAAAATGTATATGAAAATCTCCCTCTTGTCAGAGTCTTGGGTATGCTATGGGGACCAGAGTCAAGTCCCTGCTCACTCACGTGTGCCTCAAAATCACATGAGACCCAGACCTAGCTGACCTCACCCTTCAAGCCCTCCAGGTAGGGGACAAAGCCTCCTGCTGATCGTGTGTAATGACCATTTGCATATTATCCTTTTATTGTTAAGACTAGAGGCCTGATGCAGGAAGATTCCTTGCAATAGGGCTTCCTGAAGTGATCTCTGCTGCCCTGCCTGCTTCCCTTCCTTCTCTCCCACCCCACCTGCTTCCCTCCCTTCATCACTGCCCTGCTTGCTTGCTTCTCTGCAGCTTCGCTCCCTTCTGCAGTGCTTGGCTTTCTTCTATGCTGTCTTCAGTCTTCTCTCTGTGCCCGGATATGCAAAGTAACCACCATCTTGGTTGGGTTAATTTGCATATTCACTCTTGATTGGCTGGTGGATATAACTTATGGGTGTAGTAGAGGTACAGTCAATTTGCATGTTTCTCTTTTATTAGATAAGATATACATTACCTATGGACACAGACAATAGGGAGGTGGAGGTCTGTGACAGGGTGGGAACAGGGTGGAGAGGACAATGGAGTGAAAAAAAGAAGAAATTGTAATATTCTCAACAATAAAGATTAAAAAAAAATGGGTGTAGCTGTGTTCCAATAAAACTTTATTTAAAAAGCAGGTGAAGCTGGATTTAGTGTGCAGCCTATAAGTTGCTGACACATTTTATTTTACTTTTTTAAAGAGTAGTTTATTGATTTTTAGAGAGAGAGAAAGCGAACGGCAACATGCAGAGCCTCCAGGAAGAGCTGAAGCAGCTCCTGTGGGCCATCAGAAGTGCTCACAGCCGCCATGGCCATGTGGGGAATACAGGCTGCCCTCCGCAGGGCCCTGTCTCCCTGCGCCCCATCCCTGCTGCCACAAGTCCCCTCCTCATGAGCCTATTAGTCCAGCCTGGCATTTGGTCAAGACTCTAGTTGTTTTAGACATTACAGATTATATATATATATATGTGTTAATCCTGGGAGCATAAAAAACTGGAAAACCTTAATTTTGTTTTAGACCTGGATGCAACATTCATGCCAGGACTATATGTGAGCCAACTGTGACAGTTATTTCTGTTTAATTTTCTAATTTCAGTCAGGAGTACTTAGCTTGCCAATGAAGTCCATCAGTGTCAGAAGCCAAGGCAGTTATTTATAAATAGTAAGAGCTTATGACAGTTGCTTTACTACCCTGGAAAAATTAGAAGCCTCTATGGGCTCTTTAATAGTTAATGGAGTTTACCTATAATTTTATTGTATATAATACATGGAGCCTAGAAGAGTGCTTGGCACATGGTAGGAACTAAACTATTTGTTGGGGACTTCTAGGAATAAAAAACTAAAAGTGCATCTTCATATATTACTTTCCAAACTGGGGTACTTTTGGAAGTCAAGGTGAATCAGAAAAGTTAGAATAGAGAACAAAGACCACATGCTCTATCCTGCCCTTCTCTCTCTAGGCTGGAACATCACAGGCACCAAATTCACTGACTACCTGTTGCCAGCTCCTGCCTCCCAAGTTTCCTATAATTGGGAGGAACACATTTCTATCCAGAGAGGAGAGACAAGGATGATCTCAGTAGGCAGTCACCTCACCAGCATCAGAAGCCAAGGACCACCCTACCACATCCTTGCCCACATATAATAAAAATCTTCAATCAGACCACACTGGGGCCTCTCATTATCAAGGTGACTCACTCTTACTTCCCAAATGTGTACTATTGTTTTAATAAATGCACTGTGTTTTGCTAAATATTTTTGTATGCTCTTGAATTTGTTCTTATTCCCTAACAAGGACCTGGATTGGATTGAGGATTATGTTGGCTTCCTGGGGTGTTGGTCTACAACAAAAATGAGATCTACCAGTGAAACTGACATAAAAGGGCCTTCCCAAAACAGTCAGGACACAAATTCATGTTACTAAATGAATGTGTGTATGTGTGTGTGTGTGTGTGTGTGTGTGTGTGTGTGTGTGTGTTTGTTTTAATCAATCTCTTTTGATTATCAAACAGTTATACTTTATAGAACACAAGTAATTAAGTAACATGGAATGTTTAATTTAAAGCTAGTGATTACTGGAGAAACCAAGATGGCGGCATAGGTGAACACCTAAACTGCTGCCTTGCACAACAATTTCAAAACTACAACTAAAAGACAGAACAGACACCATCCAGAGCCACAAAACAGCTGGATGAGTGGAAATTCTACAAATAGAAATAAAGGAGGAGCTCACGAAGACTCAGAGGAGCTGTAAAAAACTGAGGTATGGAGACACGCACATGAAGAGGATGGGCGGCAGTGGGTCTGGATGGCTTCCTCTAATGGGAGGGAGATGGAAACCCCCAACTGCACTAAACCCCACTTCTGACTGTACTGAACCCCAGTTCCAGGTGAGACTCATACAGGGGGAGTCATGAAAAGAGGGGAATGCACAGAAACTTAGGGGAGTTGTGAAAGGCAGAAGTCTGGAGGCACATGCAAAAGGACTGACTGCTAATTGTGCCCCAGGCTTTCTCTAGCAGGAGGAAAACAGAACCTCCCAACTGCATGAAAAGCCAGGTCTGACTATACTGAACCCCAGTTTCCGGCAAGACTCTGGGGATCCAGACTTATATGGGTCCTGGAACGCATGGAAACTCAGGGGAGCCAGAAAGGCAGAGGTCTGGAGGCTCATGTGTGCATGCAAGGCAGAGGTCTGGAGGTGCATGTGCATGCACACAGAGAGGGCTGCAGTGATTACCAAGGGGCACTGAGACACAGGGGTTACCATGTAGGGCAGGGCTGATGGGAAGCCAAGGCTGTCTGCTCATCCCTGAGATTCCTCCACATCCAAGCCCAGCTCAAAGGCTGTGCAATCTTGCAAGTCTTAAGGCTGAGTTCAGCACAGAAGTTCTCCAGGCACAGACACAGCTGATCCTTACAACCAACTAGTTTGGAGGTCAATTCCCCCAGTGATACCAACAATAATGAAGACTTAACTACAACAAGACTGTATACACAGTCCACAAAGGGGTGCACCAAGAGTGTCCACCTCAGGTAACTGGGGAGACGGAGCTAGTGGGCCATATAGGACATCTAGTACACAAAGCTACTCTACCAACTCTGGGAAGCATCGAAAATGTGGAGACAAAGGAACAGATCACAAATGAAAGAAATGGAGAAAAACAAACAACTGGATATAGAATTCAAAACCACAATTATAAGATTTTTTAAGAGTTTCCTAGAAAAGATGGATAAATTTAGTAAGACCCGAGAGGAGATGAAAAAAGACCAATTAGAAATTAACCATACACTGACTGAAATAAAAAAATATTATACAGAGACCTAAAAGCAGACTAGAGAAATGCAAGAGTCAAGTCAAAGATTTGAAATACAAAGAAGAAGAAAACACTCAACAGGAGAAGCAAAAAGAAAAAAGAATCCAAAAATGTAAAGATAGTACAAGGAGTCTCTGGGACAACTTCAAGCATACTAACATCAGAATTATGGAGGTGCCAGAAGAAGAGAGAGAGCAAGATACTGAAAACCTATTTGAAGAAATAATGACTGAAAACTTCCTTCATCTGGTGAAAGAAAGAAATAGAATTACAAGTCCAGGAAGCACACAGAACCCCAAACAAAAGAAATCCAAAGAGGACCATACCAAGACACATAATAATTAAAATGCCAAGAGCAAAAGACAAAGAGAGAATATTAAAAGCAGCAAGAGAAAAAACAGTTAGTTTCCTACAAGGGAGCACCCATATGATTGTCAGCTGATTTCTCAACAGAAACTATGCAGGCCAGACAGGAGTGGCAAGAAATATTCAAAGTGCTAAACAACAAGAACATACAACCAAGATTATTCTACTGAGCAAAGCTATCATTCAGAATTGAAGGGCAGATAAACAGCTTCACAGATAAGAAAAAACTAAAGGAGTTCATCAGCACCAAACCAGTATTATATGAAATGATGAAAGGTATTCTTTAAGAAGAGGAGGAAGAAGAAAAAGGTAAAGATAAAAATTATGAACAACAAATACCTATCTATCAACAAGTGAATCTAAAAATGAAGTGAATTGAAAATCTGATGAACAGAATAAACGGGTGAATATAATAGAATCAGGAGCATAGAAAAGGAGTGGACTGACAATTCTCAGGGGGAAATGGGTGAGAAGGGTGCAGGGAGAGACTTGTTAAAAATCATGCACCTATGGATGAGGACAATGCAGAGGAGGTAAGGGCAGAGGTTGGGGTGGGAGCCAGGTGGAGGGGATTTATTTGGGGGGGGGAAGAGGAACATTTGTAATAATCTGGATAATAAAGATTTATTTTAAAAAATTAAGCTAGTGATTACTTTGAGAGCTAAAACACTGACATAAAATAAGATTATCCAGTGTTCAAAGGCAGCTCTAAATTTATCTAGAGTATCATACTCATTATTATAACTGAGCCTCACTGTAAGCATTACATAATTGTAAGATACAATGATATAAAAATTTATAGGAAGTTCAACTTTAAATCTTTGGGCAGTGTGTTTTCATAGTTAAACATAAATTTGCAAAGCCAACAAAAATTATTGCTCATTCCCATAATTAGTTAAGTCAATTTCAATATAGGTTTCCAGAGGCTTTGTTATCAAATTATTCAGAGAAAATTTGATATTTAAACTACAGATGTTTCTTTATTGGTCAATAGTTTGTCCCAGGAAAAATTATGCATCCTAGTCAGTGTTTATCCTTATTTTCTTTTTAAACTATTGTTCTTATTTCACAACTTATGCATTTGATGGATAAACCTGCAAGTGAGACCTGGAGGGTGTGTTGATGCGGGATTGAATGATTTGAGCAATGGATAATCATTTTGGTAAAGGGAAGCCTGGATATTACCTAATTACGAACAGTCTGTATCTCTACTTTCTGGAAGGAAAATATGGAACCTTAACCCTTTAAACAGTGAAGCTTTTCCACTGAAATACTATCACTAGTGCCACTGAAATAGGTATTTGAAATTTCACAACCTGCCAATTCAAACAATTTCAGGTTGTTTCCATATTTTGATTACGAAAGGAAGGTACAACTAGAATCATCAAGGACATTAAAAGCTTATCTTGTAAAACCAACTGTGATCACAACAGTTTGAGGATATTTTCTTCTCTCTCAAATATACTTTTTCAGTCTTAATTTTATCTTAATTTGATCAATAAGATTGCTGCCCACCTTACACTTGCTCTTAAAAATGATTTCTTTAATACAAAGGTGCACTAAAAGATCTTTATAAAGCAGTGAATTCTACTCAACTCACTTTAATTATGCATTTGTTCTGATTTATAAGAAGTAGATTATACTGTTCACTATTGCAGTAAAAGCATCTCTACTGTAATATCTACTTTCTAGTATCTTCTTTCAAAGTGGAATTCAAAACTTTGAGTCAATTTTTTCCTGAATTCATTATGACTCAGTTGAATTACTATTATTGAGGCTATTTTGATAACTTCAAATGTTCTGTTCATCTTAAACTAAAACCAATATCTTCAACTAAAACCAATAACAAAATTCACAATTAATTAGCAATTATTCTGAATTAAGCTCCATATAAGCATTTTATGTATTAAATCAGGGGTTGGTAAAGTATATCTCATGGGCCAAACCCAGCTGCACTGACTTTTTTTTTTTAATAAACTTCAATTGGAACACAGCCATGCCCATTGATTTTTTTCTATTGCCACTTTTTAAGAGAGTTGACTAGTTGCCACTTAGACGATATGGCTGATGAAGCCTAAAATATTTGTTCTCTGCTCCTGTTCCTATGCAGAAAAAGTTTGCTAATTCTTATATTAGGACTTTTGCTTTATTAACTACTCCATAGAGTATCACTCTCTATTTTAAAGATGAAGAAAATGGGACAAGAGGTTAAAAAACTGGCCCAAGGTTATACATATACCCATAGCTAAAGGGAAAGCAAGAATTAAACTCAGGTGACTGGCTCCACAGTTCCCAGGCTTTATGCTAAATTTCATCTCAAATGGAGAATGGTGTGTGCTGCTTATGAAGAAGCAATTATCCCAACATATTTCTATTAAAAAAATAATTGGGCATTCATAGTTTTTTTCCAAAGTATAAAGTACCTTGCAATTGTGGACTAATGTGGATTTTAATACTAAACTTCCGTTGTTTGTATTGATTTCATATAGTAAAATTTGTCACATTATAAGGAGTCAAAACAATAGAAAGCATAATTTTTATATTGTTCCTTGTAAATGCTATTAGTCAAGAGTTTTATCTGAATGATATTATGTACATGTGATATGAATTATATATATGTCTGCCACACATATATACATACATATATGCTGTATGTATGATGAGATAAATGAAATGTAATTGGCCTAATACAAATAACAATGAAAAAAATTGATTATAAAAGAATTCTGTGTTTTCAAACATTTTCTTGTCTTTATTAGCAGTTATAGGAGACATTTCAGACAATGACACTAATTAGAAAAGATAATGGATAATCCTGTCATTAGGACCAGCATTTTAGATGATGACTAGAACTTTTGGGGAGATGCCTTATCACTACTTAAACCATTCATCTATATACCTTTGGAAAAATTAAAAAATTGCAATAATAACAGCAGGTTTTCTGCAGCTGCCAGCACATGATGGACATCCGAATAACAGGCAGGACAAATGTTCTTTTTCTCACTTGGAGTAAGGTTGCCATGGCGACGCTCTCTGTATGCATTCAAATGAAACTTCTCTTTTTCCCTTCAAGAATATTCGCCTTTCCATCTCCCTACCTAACCTTTTTCATTAAAAATAAGTACCTTGATCTTTACGAGTCTAAAACCTACCAGTAGGCCCATTCTCTTAGTTCTCTATATGATGTTTAGAAGGAACACACACACACACACACACACACACACACACACACACACACAACACACCTTATTTCACTGGATGTTATTTTATTTATTATATCACATACAGAATAGTCAGAACTAGCTTTGCACAAGAGAAATGATTGTGAGGGCTCAAACTTAATTCTGAATTACTTCTGAGTCAGAAACTAGGTCATGTGATTTTTGCATACATATAACAATCCACTAGGAGTTCCTTTTTTACTGACTGAAGGTAGAGCAGTGTAACATGGGAACTGTGCTGCGCAAAGACTGTCCTGCTCTTGATTCATCATCAGGTGTTTGTATATTGATAAGACGCAGATTCTGCTGTTAGTAATTGGCATTTGATAAAGGCATAAACCATTTCTAGTAAATAATTTCTTAGAAGAAATCTGGGCCTGAGTGAATTTGTCAGGAGAGTTTTACTGCAAAATAACCAAGGGTAAAAAAAAAATACATAAATCTAGAAAGATAGAGATGAGGGAAGAAAGGAGTTAGCAAGAAAAATAATTCTGAAATGTCCTAAATTAAATTATAGCCATTCAGAGGGTGGAAGGGACAAGAGCAATTAATCAGTTCACAGTTGCCATAATAAAAGCAAAAAAAAACCCAAAAACAAAACAAAAAAAACATGACCAGTTACAATCCTAAGTGTGTGTTGAAACTTTGAATTAATTCCAGGGTGGGTATTTCAATGATTATCTAGAAAGAATGGCTGAATAACCACATCTTGCTTGCCCATGAACTTTCCAGACTGTTGATCACAACCAACCCAAAGAGAAAACACTTCTTTATGGACCATCATCTCTCCTAGAACTAGCCCTGCTTCACCTCCTCTCACCCACTTCATCATAGCCAATGTGAATTCTTTCAAAACAACCTACACTCATCTTCTCCAACACATGATGTTTAAAAGAGCCTGTCAACTCCAGAGGTGGACACATTGTCTTCTCCATCTAGCTCTGCTGCTGGGTGTTTAGACCACATGCGTCAGGGCCTAGTCCTTGTTTTATGGCTAGCACATGGCTCAAGAAAGCCTTTCCTTTAGAAAAGCTTTCGGCCATGAAAGTTTTCGTTTAACATAGCTCAAGTGCAGGAATATCCTGAACCAGAAAGAAATATAAGTGGAATAATAGGTTGCAATACAGTACTGTTCAGTGCGCTGGGTATGGAGTGGTGCTGCTTGGCCAGCTGTTTGTTATTGGTCCTCACACAGATAAGTTCAGTTTGTATTAATTGCTGTAAACACACAGAAACTCCATTTATTTAACAGGACTCTTTGTCCTTTCTGTCCTGCCACCCCCTTTCTTAATCACTAAGCTCTAGGACATCAGATTCTAATTAGCATCAAACCGTCTTAAGAACAAAGCCTCAGGTCTGTTGACCTCAGAAACAGAGTTTTGGTCAGGATAAGGATGATATCTTGACTTCAGTTATGTTTCAGGCCCAGGCCCGTGAAAGTGACCACACTTTCATGAAACCATACAGAACAATGCCATGGCTGACATTAGGACCTGATGCAATGATCAACTACTCCCTATCCTGGCCCCACCCATGACCTCAGCTCCTTTAAATACCTTTAATTGGGCTTTGATGGGTGCAAGCAAGCAAAGCCCCTTAGTCTGGTAACATTGCCAGTGCAAAAATTTTCCCTAAGAGTGGGTTTAAATTTTTTTCTCCATTATGTTTGTTTTGATTGTATTTATATAATCATAGATGAAATTATAAATATATATAAGTTAATAATAAAAATTGGCTTACTTTTTGTATGGTTTTGATTTTTTACTTTTATTATTCTAGAAATTTACATGTTATATTTTTAAATACACAACATTGTAAATAAATAAAAAAAAACAGAATGAGAAGTGCTACTTAGTTTATATTCATTCATACTGGGAGACTAGAGTTCTCTGATCTGTGTGCTTGAATGAACTGGTGGCATATATTTTGCACAATTGTCTCATTTCATCTTTAAAACACATCTATGAAATAGATCTGATTTTATTTATTTTACAGATAAAAAAAAAAACATATGCTTAAGAAGGTTAAAGTAACTTTCCTTAGTCAAGATGCTGCTGGAAATAGAATTCAACTCAGATGATTGAAGATATCTTAATAAGAGACTTCTTACAGAGGTTTGAGCAGAATCAAGAAGGGATATTGAAGTTTCCAGAGATTGACAAAAGCAGGAAATCATTGTCACCTTTAGATCTCAATGGGCAAGTGAATAAAAAATGTTACCCAGCAGGCACTGGGCCTTTAGATACAGGACCTCAAGCACTGCCAACCTACAACCTGCAGTGACAGAGACAAAGTCATAAATAGCCAACCTCTCCTCCGTGAGAACTATAGGCAAGAAAGAGAGGCCATCCAACAAGAGTGATGGTGACCAAAAAACACATCCCCTGCCAGAAGTCATATCTCAGAACAGGGAGGAAGCAGCAAAGACATATCCCAACTTTCTCCTCTCCCACTTGGACACCTCTTGCCTGCAGATCCACGTGCCTGGAAGTATTAATAACGCTATGCTTCAGCTCCCTTTCTGGCAGGAGTCCCTTCTAAGACCTTATGAAGGAACCTATCAATCTATTTAGATATCACAGTTTCTGAAAAATTTGAAAAACTAGTATTTTTTCAATTACTACTTATTAAGAATCCATTCCCTACCCCCTCTATTTTATCTTCCCCTCTGATGGGTGGTGTATTAAAGCGTCCATTGACAGTTTTGCCTGGAAATTGAGTTAGGGATAAATTTAGACTCCTTTTTTTAAGGGGAAATATATTTTTATGGATCACAGTTCCTTTTTTTTTGTATAGTTAAGTCATTGCTAGTCATGCAACTGAGGGAATGGCTTTCAGAAATGCCTTGCTACCTCTATGTCAACTCAACTGTTTACAGAACAAGAAAGTGCAGTGCCAGAGGTAGTATTGTATAGAAAATCTGTAGGACAACTGGGATAGGAAATATGTAGGTATCACAGGAGCAACAAGGTAAAAAGATTGAAATGTATATTTGGAAAAATATTCAAATCTTATACTGAACACATCAAAAAAAACTAATATTTTAAAGAATTTTTTCTAAATTCTTTATATAGTAAAACTAGAGGCCCA
The DNA here is from genome assembly GCA_004026805.1 of Lasiurus borealis. Lineage (NCBI taxonomy): Eukaryota > Metazoa > Chordata > Mammalia > Chiroptera > Vespertilionidae > Lasiurus > Lasiurus borealis. The sequence continues at coordinate 11,279 of PVJN01031169.1, forward strand.
GTGCACAAAAGTCTTGCATTGGGGAGGGGTGTCCCTCTGCCCGGCCTGCCCCTCTTGAAATCCAGGACCTTTTGGGAGATGTCTGACTGCAGTGGGATCAGTCCTAAACTGACAGTCAGACATTCCTCTCACAATCCAGGACCTTGGCTCCTAACTGCTTGCCTGCCTGCCTAATTGCCCCTAACCACTCACTTGCCTCCCTGATTGCCCTTAACTGCCTCTGCCTGCCTGCCTGATCACCCCTAAACACTTGCCTGCCTGCTTAATCACCTTTAAAACCTGCCAGGTAGGCACGGCCAGCTGGGGTGAGGGGCCATGGTATTCTGGTCTCTGGTCATTCTGGTTGTTTCACCTTTTTAGTCACTAAGCTTTCATTATAGAGAATACCGAACCAAAATTTGTTCAACCACACAAGAGTAAATATCTTTTTCTTTTCACTAGAGAGAATGCTATTATTAAAATCATTGCCATATGAAAAGCTACAGTAAAAGTAATATAGAGGAAAGAGACAGTTCATTAAGGCAAAAATAAAATTTGGGGGATTTTGCTATATTCATGGTATTTGTCTTAAACATTTCTTTAAGAATTAGCTCTGTGCAAAGACTGGTTTGGCTCAGTGGATAGAGCATTGGCCTGTGGACTGAAAGGTCCCAGGTTTGATTCCGGTCAAGGGCATGTACCTTGGTTGTGGGGGCGTGCAGGAGGTGGCTGATCAATGTCTCTCTCTCATTGATGTTTCTGACTTTCTGTAAAAAAAAAACAAAACAATAAAATATATTTTAAAAAAAGAATTGCCGAGACCAGTTTGGCTCGGTGGATGGAGCGTTGGCCTGCAGACTGAGGGGTCCCAGGTTCGATTCTGGTCAAGGGCATGTGCCTTGCTTGCGGGCGCATCTCCCGTGTGGGATGTGCAAGAGACGGCTGATCAGTGTCTCTCTCTCATCGATGTTTCTGACTTTCTGTCCCTCTCCCTTCCACTCTGTGAAAAATCAATAAAATATAAAAAAATAATAAAAAAAAGAAAAAATAGAATTTGTACTGTGTGGTCTTAAAATATGTAACTTGTTGTAATTTCTTTAGTCGATATAAATAAATATTTACTTTCCTACCTAACTTTGTATGTATAATTCTGCACTTTTACAAGTGGTACTAAAAGTTTCAGGCCCCAGAGAAAATTATCCACTCCTACTCCCATTCCGATTGAACCCAAACAGAAACAGACTTACTCCCAGTTGAGTCTGAGAGTCATGAAGGAAATGGAAGGAGATCAAAGGTGAGAGGAGACACAGAAGGACAGGCCCATCAGGCAAATTCACAAAGCTACAAAAGAATAAGGTCAGGAGTCAAACTCCAAATCTGATTCTCAACACACATGCTCTTTCTTTGAATCTCTCAAAGCCTCGGTCATTACATACAAAGGAATTGGGAATTCAGGTTGGGGTACAAATTAGATGATCTATTAAATTTATCCATAGGCTCAAATGGGTAACATAATATCATTATCCTAAGAGCATCTAAAGGTAAAAAGACTTGTAGAATTATGAATGAAAATAAAGTTATCTGAGTTTTTTAAAAAATTTAGAACAATTAATTCTCATTCATTAGGTATACCACATGGCTAACAGCTTGCTTCTGAAATAATAAGTTAACTGTAAATGTGTCCCACATTTAAGGGTATTCTTATTAATAAGAGACGGTAGTTATTTTCAAAGACATTCACTGACAGAGCTTGGGTTAGAAAACAAGCTTAAGAAACTTTAGAACAAAACAAAGTTAAAATAAATTAGCAATTAAGATTTATTTTTTTCTTCCTTTCTTTCAAAGAAGAACAAAATTACAAAAATTTCTCTAGCAAGCTTCTTTGTGCTTTAAATATCTTAAGCTCAAGTACACAAAACTTTGACTTCAGCCACGTATTCCAAAACATGCAAAATATTCTTTGCATTTCACTACTAAAAAATACTTATATTCTATTGAAGCGTATCTGTGAATCGTGTTTCCCTATTTGTGATGTCTCCTTGGAGATAGTCATCTTCAAGCACTATGAGAAAAAAAAGAAAAATCAGGATGAGGAGAATCAAGGAGAGCCGTCAATCTTTCAGCCAAAGGGAACATCTGCTAATAGCTAATGCGCCTGAACCAGCTGGATTATGCCCATGATAAGGTTCATTACTTTCTGAGGGGTGAGAGTTCCCTTTTCACCTGAGTGGATTTAGCTACGTTACTAAGCCAGGAGGTGTAGATTGCATTTAAAGGTAGAACAGCAAGCCAGGCAAAATAATTACAGGATCCAAAATAGTGTAATTAGGGATTGCTGAAGGTCATTTGGAAAGAAAATGAAAGGAATTAAGATATTAGTGTGTATCTCGATCATCTTCCAGAGCAGCGGTTCTCAACCTGTGGGTCATGACCCCTTTGGGGGTCCATCGACCCCCATTATAGGGGCCGCCTAAGACCATTGGAAAACACATATATTTATATTATGATTCACAACAGTAGCAATATTACAGTTATGAAGTAGCAAAGAAAATAATTTTATGGTTGGGGGTCACCACAACATGGGGAACTGTATTAAAGGGTCCCGGCATTAGGAAGGTTGAGAACTACTGTTCCAGAGGATCACATATCCTTTCACCTTTATGGGCCCCAACCTGACCCACCTGTCCATGAACAAAAGGAAGGCATCCCTGATGATTAGCTCATCTGGCAAAGACTTCTACCTCCATATTCATTCTCCTCTTCGTTCCTTAGTATGAGAAGCCTTGCATTTTAGCTGAACACCACTGTCCCCAAATAAAGCCTGTAGGTCTCAGACTACTTTGCAACCTTAGAGGTGACCATATAATTTCATTTTTACTATAAGAGGTATGAGTGAAGCTAATTGATACACCTTCTCCATCCTGCCTTATTTTTAATCTTGACTGGACTCCTAGGTGCATCTCTGTTTTGGATTCGGTAGTAAGCCAACTTAGACTATGTAGACAGGGACAAAGTTTTTAAAATGGCAGAGAATAAAATGCAGTTTAGACCCCATCAAGTCAGCCCTGGAGTACATAAATTCAGGATCTCAGATTAAAAAAAAATACACTATTTTTTTTCTTATTCATGTCTCTGTTTTTTGTTAACATTAATGTAGCTGCAGATTCTATATTTTACCTTTAAAAACTCTACTGGTTCTGATTAAATACATTTCTAAAATATGTATTTTCCAACCTCTCAGAAAGGAACTTCCCTTAAAATGCCCATCCCTGCTAACCAGTGATTGCAAACTTCCTGTCATTAAAACGTGGGTTTCTACTGTGTATGACTCCTAGATGGCTCTCTAATTATAATATTAAAAGGAAATAAATTAGTTAATAGATTGAAATTGCTACTATGTGTTAGGTGCTGTGCTATGTTCTTCCAATAAATAATCATGTTCAGTCCACAAAGCAATCCTGTGATAGAGAACTGTAAATATCCTCTTTACAAATCCTCTTACAAACATCACCTAGTTCTATATATTTGAAGCAATATTTAACCTAGGTAATTGAAGTGTGGAGATTGTTTATGTAGCCATAATAGTGCTAAACAGCCTCTGATTCTTTTTTTAAATTCTGTTTACTTAAACTTTTTCTGAGATGTATATTTTCTTGATATTTAATTTCCTCAGTAAACTAAACAGGGCTCAATATATGCAGCTTGGATACTTATTGAATAAATTATACATGCAAGGCATGATGGTTAGCACACGAAAAGCACTCAATATGTGGGAACATTTATATTTCAGAAGTTGGCAAGTGCCACAAATCAGTCTGTTTCATTTGGAGAACAAATGCTAACATACCACTTGGAAAGAAAAGAAAATTACATAAAAAAATTTTGATAGTCAAAGAGATCATGTTCTAGTTGGGGGTACAATATAGCATAGGGTACTATAGAAATATTATTCAATATTCATTCAATGTTGAGGAAGCAATTTAGTTTAAATATGGCAGAGGTAAAAATAACAGCAATAAACAAAAACAAACTGACATGTGACATCTGAGCTACCTTAATGCAAACTGGGAGAGTGAGTATTGCATTTTCTTTGTGTGTGTGTAATAAAATGAGTATAAGCAAAAGCTTCAATTCTGTTTTTACTTATTCATACACTAGAGGCCTGGTGCACAAATTCATGTACTGGTGGGGTCCCTCGGCCTGACCTGTGGGGATAGGGCCAAAACTGGCTCTGCAACATCCCCCAAGGGGGCCTGGATTGTGAGAGAGTGGTTCTCAGGTGAAGCACCCCGGAATCAGCCTCCCCCTTCCCTACTTTCAGGTGCATCATCCTGCTTGGCAGCTCCTGCATTGAGCATCTCTCCCCTAGTGGTCAGTGTTTGTCATAGCTACCAGTTGGATCTCTGCACCCTGGTGGTCATTGTATGTCATAGATACTGGTCGGACGATTGAATGTGTGTGTGTGTGTGTGTGTGTGTGTGTGTGTGTGTGTATACATAGGATAATAAGATAGTTATCTATGCTACATACATATTGAGACCTTTGATAAGATTCCCTAGTTTCATCACTTGCTCATACTTCTAACGTTAAGAATTAATTTCTGAGAGTACTGACTATTCTCTTATTAAAATGCAAATATATTTTCTTGTAACATCTTATCTGTTATTGGTTTTGAAGTTCTGACTGATTGGTAGTCTACATAACTGGCCTCCTTGACCTAAAACTGTAAATTCAAGATAATCAGCACTTTGGAAATAACTGTGCCCTTGGATTAATGTGGAAAGGAAAATTTAAATCAATACTTTAAGTGTCACCTCAGATAGTAAACCTTTTAGATTATTCCTCCTTTTGTCACATTTTTAATCAGTAATACCAAGTACTTAAGCAGGTCTAGTGAGTGGCATTTCCCCCTTGTCAAGTTTTATACATTCAATAATGCAGAGTTTACACATTTAATAATGCGGTAAATTCCATAGCAACAGTATGCATTCCAGAGTATCTGTTTTTTTGTGTTTACCTGATTAAAAAGTTGGTTGTCAGTGGTGATACTCAGTCCTGACATTTCTGAATATTTACCTGAAGTACATGCCCAATAGATTTTTATCCTGTCATTCTTTGTCCAGACCTAGTCTAAAATTGCCATCTACCCTTGGTTCCTCCACACCTGGGGTATGGAATTCCCTGGAAAGCTCTCGTTCTGTGACTTGGACCCTTTTTCTTAGACTTTTAAAAGCTTGTTGCTATCTCTGACTGGTTTGGTTCAGTGGATAGAGTATCAGCCTGTGGACTCAAGTGTTCCAGGTTCGATTCCGGTCAAGGGCATGTACCTTGGTTGTGGGCACATCCCCAGTAGGAAGTGTGCAGGAGGCAGCTGATTGATGTTTCTCTCTCTCCCTTTCTCTCTGTAAAAAATCAATAATGTATATATTTTTTAAAAAGTTTATTGCTAGCTTGCTGACCTGGACTAGTGTATATTGCCTACTCTTGAACTTGCCATTACCATAGTTCTTTAATTTGTGGGACATGTTATTTTTTTGCTGGATTGTCCAGAGGTAATAATCTACTCAGAGACCACCCGTCAGCAGTCAGCAGACCAATTAGACCCACTCACCTTCACCAAACCTACCCATAGTTATGTGCGTTGGGACCTGTACTTTAGCAAAAATATCAATTTATTAATTGCAAGTGCTCCTAGACTAGTTTTCTCCATTGCCTACTCAGAACTAAAGTTTTTATGTATTTAGGGTGCGATGTATCAAATCAAACATACCAAGCAAAGAGAATAAACAGGACAACTGAAGGGGATGGTGTTACAAATATCAGAATGTGGGAAGATGGGAAGAGGAGATACATCTTGAAAGAAAATCATTTCCTACCTCACAATTTTATCTAGTCCTACACCCTACTGGAGTTATCTTGTAATAACATATAGCATACTGCTTTCAATATATTGATTAGCTTCTTCTGACTACTGTGACATGGCAGAGGAATGAACTATTTAACACATATAATGTTTCCTTACAATGGAGCTGTACAAGTGTGAAATTGACCTGTATCTATAAATTCCACAGCTATCTACAGCCTTTTGATCATTGAGATGCTTGGCCCCAGAGATGCATGACTTGGGGCTTTTGATCCTGTGGGAAACATAAATGCACTTGAGAAAAGCCACTTACATTTTTTGTATTTCAGGTGAATTATTGCAATACCCCAATTCACCTTGTTTATAGGACTAAAATGAATGACTATGTGCTGTTTCTAGATTTGTCTTTTTGTACAGCAGCTTAGTCATCAAAATGGGTGGACTACCTGTGGAATCATTTTTACATTCAATCAGAAAGTAAATTTCATAGCAATGGCATATGTTATACCTTTGGAAATGTTTATTTTGATGAATTTGAACACTGAATTTTAAACTATTGAAGGTCGTTTTTCCCAATGAAAGGGAAAAGGTGTTTTTTTGTGTGTGCTTTTTCCATTTTAATCTACTTGTCCTTTGTGACATTAAATGGCATTTGAAGAGCCAAGCGGTATTTTCAGCTTCAACTTTTTTGTAAAGCAATAATAAAAAGAGAAATTTTTAAATCAATCTTGTTTCATATTTGACTGTTTTGCATAATTTTCCCTACATCTACTCAATGTTATACAACTAACTAATTTTATTCATTCTCTCCTCTATTGCTAGATAGCTAGATGGTTTTAAATCTCAACTACTGAAATGTCATGATGGTGGTAGCTGCATATGAGCGCCTCATGAACCTTGGAAAATTCCCTCTGGTAGCCATGCCCAGGAGTAAGCTAGGAGCATAACAGAATGTACATATAAAGAAATTTCCTAAATACTGCTAGGTTTACTATATCATAATTTCACTCCATTATACTCTTGTCAGTGGCACATGAGGGTTCCTATTATCCCCCATTCCCACCAATAATTGGTATTATCAACCTTTTTATAAATAGTTATGTATTTGCAAGTCTGATAGGTAAGGAGCCCTATCTGGTTGTTTTAGTTTTATTACTTGTCAGGCTAATCTTGTGTATCTCTTTTAAAAATTCTGTTTCTTTAATGTTCTATTGTTCCTTTTATACTGGCTTTTCTGTCATTTTTTCTGTTTTCTTTTTAACTTCTTTGTTTTACAACAAAATATCATAAACAAAAGTAACCAGAGCCTGTCTCTTTTCTCTGCATTTTGCAGAAAGTGAAATACAAAGCTCTACATCCCAGAACTATATCTCCACCACCACACAGCAGGGGTTTTCTATGTTACATGATAATTCATAATTAATTTGTAATTAATGGACATTTTAATAGAATTCAAAACCAAGAAAAATTGACTATGGTTTAAAAAAATGCATTAGCCAATAAGACTACATTACTGTTTCTCAGAATTTAATTTTCAATCAAGGACATAATACCAGACCCATTTAAAACAATTTTTTTTTCTTTCGCTTCAGAAATTTGCATAGAATTTTTGGCAACCAACACTAAAGTTCTCTTTTTATATTCAAGGACTCTGACAATCATAATAATAGCGAATAGAAATTTTTAGCTACTGGTGGAATCTATTATGTGATAATTTGTCTGAACAATTGTTTATTAAAATATTTGACAGATGTGAAACAATAAAATAGTATTGCATTGTGGTTGTTTTTTTTAATCCAAGATATTCCATTTGCATTCAAACCTAATGAACTCTTAGGAAATTTGGTTTATACTGCTAGAAATCACTTTAAAAGGACAGCCTCATTACAAAGACTATAGAAAGTTGTTTCAGACTTTCCAAGTTATCTTCAGAAATAGTCACAGATCCAATTAAACAGGATTCAGTTATTGACCCAAAATAATTATAGGCAGAAAATAGACCTGGCATTGTAGGTCATATTTGAAGAACATTTATGGATCAAAGTAAAGATGTTTTCTTTTAAACTAATCTTCAAAAGTCCGTTGGCTACACCCATGTTTTTAGCACACACACAAAAATATAATATTTATGAAAACTAGTAGAACATCAGAATTCAAAACCTTCAATTACTTATCTCCTTAATGGTATGGTGAAAGCGAACAGGTCTTTGCACAATTGTCTTACTTCAGGCTGTTACAACAGAATACTATAAACAGAGTGGCTTAAACAGCAGAAATGTACTAGTATTTTTCATAGTTTGGGATGCTAGTCTGTCCAAGATCAAGGCTCCAGCAGATCCGGAGCCTGGTGAGAACACTTTCTGAGTTGCAGGAAGCTGTTTTCTCATTTCCTCGCTTGGTGGAGAAAGGAATGGTCCTGCCTTATACATTGCATCGGCAGTGACTGTAACAGCCTCTCAGTCTGCTTAAAATATTAGTTTAGGAAGTTGTGGTTCTAGGGAGACTAGGCAAACATCACCTTTTCCCTTTTAGAAAAAAAGAAAAGTTCATTTCCTTCTCCCTCCTCCCCTTTAGGTTCTAATTGCAAAATGACAGAACATTAGAATGACATTGTTCAGTAAGTGTTATCAATAAGAAATCACTATACTGAAAGATTCATATTCTTCCTGCTTACTGTAGCCACACACACTACAACATATTTATAATCAAAGTTGGAATGTGTGTTATTCATGACAGTACATTTATTGAGTATTTACTAGTATACACATGGGTGATAGGAATGCCAGATTGACCCCAAACCTATTCTATTTCTGCCCTTGTATAATTTAAAATGTAGTAAGATAGTATGGGTGGCTGAATATTGTTTCTTCCAAATTTATGCCCACCCAAGGGACATTATTTAGAAGAAGACTCTTTGCAAATGCAATTTGTTAACATGTGATCATACTGGTTTAGGGTGGGCCCTAAGTCATGTGACTAGTGTTCTTATAAGAAGGCCATGTGAAGATGCACAGGGCAGAAGGTGATATGACAAGGAAGATAATGATTGGAATTTCCATAGTTTGAGAAGCAAGCAGTTCCCATAGGGTCATAGAAATAAAACCGTTCTCTATTAATTTTTTTAAAAACTGAAGACTGGAAATTGAAGCGGTTGATGGTAAAACATAAAACTGAAACTACTTGGGGGAATTTCTGCATTGTCATCTGAAATGTAATGCATATCTGCAATAGAATAACTTTTTCTAAATGATTTTTAAATTTCTTTTGTGCAATTCAATTTTCATCTATTGATTTTAATTTGTGTTCGGTACATTTCCAATATTTAAAGCGATGCTGAACATTTACGAGAGGACCATCAAAAAGTCCTCTACTGATGAGCTGTTCAGGGTGAAAAGTCCTCTAATGCTTATTCACTGGCAGTCTACCTTCCCAGCCCTTTCTCCAGCTTCATACCTAGCATCCTCAAAGTACTTTTTATTGGCCTTCAGTCAGAGAAAAGGCAATCTGCTGATTAAACCCTCAGTGTCATTTACCATCTGGATAGTCTTCCATGGCTTACTAAGTGTGTAGTTTCTTTTTTGTCATCAGACACATTTTTTTTAGTAAAAAAAGAATCTTCTAGTAATATGAAAAAAAAAATGTTGCCATTCATACAGAATCTAGTGTCAAACAGAGAATGAATGTACATTCCACATTATTTACCAAAATCAGGTAGTTGTAAAATTCTGGAGAGCTCTCAGTTTGTGCACAGGTGTCTAACAGGTGGATGACACAGTAGGAAATAGAATAGTAAAGAAAAGTAGCCCTAGCCAGTTTGGAACAGTGGGTAGAGAGAGAACATTGGACTGTGGACCAAAGGGTCCCAGGTTTGATTCCAATTAAAGGCATGCACCTCAGTTGCAGGCCCCTCCCTGTCCCTAGCCCTGGTTAGGGCGCATGCAGAAGGCAACCAATTGATGTGTCCCTCTTACATCAATATTTCTTGCTGTCTTCCCCTCTCTTTCCCAATCTCTTTAAAAATCAATGGCAAAATATCCTCAGGTGAGGATCAAAAAGAAAAAGAGAAAAGCAGGTCATGCCAGCTTGAAACTACCACAGGATTTTCAGCACTTTTTTGCAGTTAATAGAATCAAATAAATCACCTGTTAAATTTATAAAATGTCTTAGTTAGGTAAAATGCTTCCTCTTTTTAAAGTTATTTATATATAGTAAGAAAAAATCATTATAAAATATCATTTAGAATACAGTAAATTTCATACTGATTTTTATGTGTTTTTAAGTTGAAATTTACATGTTATTGTAGTATCAGAGAACATGGGAACCCACGAGGCAGAAAGGTAGATAAATGTCAAGGTTGAGAAGAAGATATTTACTCAAAATTGTAAAAGAATGACTCTGTGAACATAGAGAAGGTAAGGCAGAGAGAAGCATAGAACTCTTGAATATTATCTGCTTGAAAAAGATAACACAGATAATTTTTCAATTCAATCAAACCATTGAATTGAATTCAAAGTTACTTGTACAATAACATAAATGATATTTGAAACATTTAACCATGCTAAGAAGTTACTTACTCTAAGTTATGGATTAAGGAAAATGAAACCATTTTGTTTCATTCCAGTGTCCATTGAGAAACTGCACTCTAGTTTTGGGCTATGCAAGCTCCAAGTACAGTCCCTTCTTTTATTAACGCTCCTTACAAGAATAAACTCAAAATGCATTAAAAAGTTCAGCGTTAGGCTCTAAATGATAAGAATCCTAGAAAACATAAGCAGGAAAATTTCAGATATTTCTCATAGCAATATTTTTTTCTGATACATCTCCCCAGGCAAGGGAAACAAGAGCAAAAAATGAACAAATGAGACTACATCAAAATAAAAACTCCTCATAGCAAAAGCAAAAAACAAACAAACAAACAAAAACAACAACAACAGCAACACCATCAGCAAATTGAAAAGACAACCCACAGGATGGGTGAACATATTCACAGATACATCTAATAAGGACTTAATATACAAAATACATAAGGAACTTATAAAACTCAGCACCAAAAATACAAACAATCCAATTAAGAAATGGACAAAGGACCTGAAGAGACATTTCTCCAAAGAGGACATGCAGATGGCCAATAGACATGTGAAATGATGTTCCTCATCACTAACCATCAGAGAAATGCAAATTAAAACCACAATGAGATGTCACCTCACACCTGCCAGAATGGCTATCATCAATAAGTCAGCAAACAAGCGCAGCTGAGGATGTGGAGAAAAGGGGGCCCCCCTGTACTGTTGGTAGGAAAACAGATTATTGCAGTCATCATGGAAAACTGTCTGGAATGACCTCAGCAAATTAACAATGGAACTTCCTTATGACCCAGCAATTCCATTTCAGGGAACATATCCAAAAATATTCAAAATACCAATCAGAAAGAATATAGGCACTCCTATGTGCATTGCAGCATTATTTACAATATCCAAGTTTTGAAAACAGCCCAAGTGCCCATTGGTAGATGAGTGGATAAAAAAAGCTCATCTTTTATACTACACAGGCATAAAAAAGGAGGAAATTTTACCTTTGTGACCTGGAGAGTACTCTGCTAAGTGAAATAAGGCAGTCAGAGAAAGGCCATATAATTTCACTTATCTGTGGAATCTAATGAACAAAACAAACTAACAAAGTGGGAACAGACTCAGAGATACAGCTGTCAGAGGGGTAGGAGTTGGGGGCAGGGTAAGAAGGGTGAAGGGATTAGTAATGAAAAAAAAACAACAAAACAGAAAGACTACGAACACAGGCAATAGGATGGTGATTGCCAGAGGAAAGGGAGGGGGAGGAAGAGGTAGGAGATGGTAAAAGATGGAAAATGGTGATGGAAGGAGACTTGACTTGGGATGGCAAACACACAATAAAATATACAGATGATGTATTGTAGAACTGTGTACCTGGAATCCACATAATTTTATTAGCCAATTCAATAAAAAGTAAACTTCCTCTCTCTTAAAAGATTATTTTTTTAAAGAGACCTTTGGGACAACTTTTAGTTGCACAAACAGCTTCTTTATCTGGAGATTTTTGTTTTTTTTTTGTGTGTGTGTGTGTGGAATTTTATTTTATTGCTATTTTTTGTGTTTGTTGCTTTCATGGGCTGACTCAGTTTTATCTTCAAGATTTAATGAGCATGGGCATTAACATTACTCCCTTGCATTATTCACTTTGACTGCTATGTCCATGCCATTCTCCTTTATAAAAGACTAGATGCCCGGTGCACAGAAATTAAATTTGTGTACTTATGGGGGAGGGTCCCTCAGACCAGCCTGTGCCCTCTCACAGTTTGGGAGACCTCAGGAGATATCCAAACGGAGCGGGTCTAAGCCACAATCTGGCCTCCCTCTGTAGGAGGTGACCAGGCCAGCCCATCAGGGATGGCGCTGGCTGGCACATCTCCATCCCACCGCCATCATGCTGCTGCTGGTCACTGCTGCCTTCCTCCATCACTGTCTCCTCCCTCTGCACACTGGCACATGCCTTGGCTGACTTGGCCCTACCTGATTTCTGGCCCCAGCCCCTGCCCATTGGTCGTTCCACCATTTAGTCAATTTGCATATTATACTTTTATTATACTAGATGACTGGTGCATGAAAATTCATGCACTGGGGTGTGGTGGCTCTCTCAGCCTGCCTGCTCCCAATCACAGTCCTGGAGCTCTCAGGAGCAGGAGGTAACCTAGAAACCCATCATATCTCTGCTGCTGCCACTGCTGGCAGCATAAGTCTCAACTGGCCCTGGTTACCTGAGCTTCAGGTGGCCCTGGGCAGCTAAGGGCTTAGAGAACTGGGGGACTCCAGAGGCAGATGCACAGTTGCTGCCCTAGAGGGTCTGAGGGGATTGGGTGCCTCCATCTTGTGGGTCCACCATCTTTGAAGGTGTGGCAGTCAATTAGCATATTCCTTCCTTATTGGCTCTGGGTACTGCCATCTTTGTGATGGTCTGAGAGTCAATTAGCATATCCCCTCTTTATTAGATAGGATAGAATGCTCTTCCTCTACAGGACTTGGAAGAGCTATCATTAAATTCTGGAGAATTAAACATGCAATACACTAAATTTTAATGTTATCCATTAACATTAATTATCATGAATCACCATTTGTTTTTTGAAAAAAATCATAACCAATAAAGTTTTTGTTTCTCCTCAATGCTTCCATTGGGTGGTAGTGCTCAGTTCTGGAGAGTGAGCAGCTGTCTGAGGCGGTCACAAGGACTTGGCTGGGCTCCCGCTTTAGCTTCCTAAGAAGCAGCTTCCTTCCTGAGCAGCTTTCGTACCCTCCTCCTGTGTTATCTAACAGTGCTCTTCGCGCATTAGCTCTAGCAGGAAAATAGCAGCTCATCACTAAGGCCAGCTTCATCATGTGCAACATTATGATATCCGTAGAGGCTGTAACATGGAAATGTTGGTGAATTGGTTCATTATCTTCCCAAAAGATAAACTGCGGAGTGACTTAACAAACATTTAATACAGTCATGTGAATTATTTGATTTGATGTCTACTTTTGTTAATTATAAGGTAAATAATCATATTTTTTAAGAATCTTTGCTTTTGTTTTCTATTATTCCTAATTTCCTTAATATGTCTGAATATTTTTAATTTATAATTACCTTGTATCATGAGAATATTCATATCAGAACTTATAATTAAGTATCTGTTCAGCATTGTAACTAAAGTTAGCTTCCAGCAATATAGCAATACATCCAATTTCTATTAAGTTGTCTTGCTCACAGCTTTTGACATAAACAGAGTAACAAATTTTCCTCAAGAAATTTGAATTAGTTTTCTTCAATTTACAACTTTGAAAAGCTGAATATGAAATTCATATATGACCTGCTGGCTAGTCAGCTGTAAGTCCAGAGTTTTCTAGGCAATTTAGATTTTATTTCATTTGATGAT
>PVJN01031170.1:0-17149 GCA_004026805.1 Lasiurus borealis
CAAACCAGTGTTATATGAAATGCTGAAGGGTACTCTTCTAGAAGAGGAAGAAGAAAGAGGTAAAAGACAAAAAATTATGAACAAATACATAGCTATCAACAAGTGAATCTAAAAATTAAGTGAATTAAAAATTTGATCAACAGAATAAACTGGTGCATATAATAGATTCAGGAGCACAGAAAGGGAGTGGACTGTTAATACTTAGGGGGAAAGGGATGAAGGGTGTACAGGGAGAGACTGGACAAAAATCATACACCTATGGATGAGATCAATGGGAGGGAGCTAAGGGCAGAGGGAGGGTGGGAGCTGGGTGGAGGGGTGCTATGGAGGGGAAAAAAAGAGAAACAAATGTAATAATCTGAATAATAAAGATTTAATTTAAAAAAAAAGATGACCTATATATCTACTGTCTATAAGAAACTCACCTCAGAAAAGGAGATGCACACAGAGTGAGGGTGAAGGGATGGAAGATGATTTTTCAGGCAAATGGAAATGAAAAAAAGCTGAGGTTACAATACTTATTTCTGACAAATTATATCTCAAAGTGAAGGACATAACAAGAGATAAGGAAGGTCGTTTCATAAAATTGATGGGAGCAATCCAACAAGAAGGAATAACTCTGATAAACATATGCACAGAAAACACATGAACACTCAAATACATAAAAAAAAAATCTTCCAGTGGATATCAAGGGAGAGAATGACAGTAATACAATCATAGTCCGGGACTTTAGTACCCCACTATTACCACTGGACAAATCCTCTAAACAAAAAAAAATCAGCAAAGAAACATTAATCCTGAATGACTGAATAGACCAGATGGAATTAACTAACAACTTCTGAACATTTCACCCCAAAGACACAGAATATATATTCTTCTGAAGTGCACATGAATCATTTTCCAAGATAGACCATATGTTGGATCATAGGCAAAGTCCCAGCAAATTCAAGAATAGAAATCATATCAAGCAACTTCTCAGATCCCAGTGGCATAATACTGGAAATCAACTACAATAAAAACAATCCAATGAAATCAAACACATGGAGACTAAACAAAATGTTATTAAACAATGACTATGTAATCAGAGAAATCAAGGAAGAAATAATAACAACATGGCAACAAATGATAATGAAAACACAACAATCCAAAATCTATGTTACATACTGAAAGCAGTCTTGAGAGGGAAGTTTATATCTGAACAATCCTTCTGCCAACAAAACAAGATGAAAAATAATAAAACACCTAATCCTACAGCTCAAAGATCTAGAAAGAGTGTAACAAAAAACGTCCAGTGTGAGTAGGAGGAAGAAAATAGTAAAGATGACAAGGGAGATAAATGATTCAGAGACCAAAGAAACAATATAAAAGATCAACAAAACCAAGGGTTCGTTCTTTGAAAGGATAAACAAGATTGATGAAGATCTAGCTAGGCTAACCAAGAAGCAAAGTGAAATTCAAATAAACAAATTCAGAAATGAAAGAGGTGAAATAACAGAGCCCACTGAAATAAAAAGAATTGTTAAAAAATTCTATGAATAACTCTATTCAAATAAACTAGACAATCTGGAGGAAATGAACATATTACTAGAAAAGTATAACCTTCAAAACTCAATCAGAAAGAATTTAATAATCTCAATAGGTCAATAACTGTGGAAGAAATTAAATCAGTCATCAAAAAGCTTCCATCAAACAAAAGCCCAGAACCAGAAAGCTACACAGGGGAGTTTTACCAAACATTCAATGAAGAATTAAAAACCTATCCTCCTCAGACTATTCAAAAAAATTCAAAAAGAAACAACACTTTCGGAGAATCCAAGATGGAGGCATAGGTGAACACCTACACTGCTGCCTCGCACAACAATTTCAAAACTACAACTAAAAGACAGAACGGACATCATTCAGAACCACAGGAAAGCTGGCTGAGTGTAAGTTCTACAGCTAGAAGGAAAGAGAGGGGCTCACAGAAACCCAGAGGAGCTGCAAAAAGCTGAGGTACGGAAACGCGCACAATGAGAGAGCGGGTGCCGGGGTACCTGGCTGGCTTTCTCTGGCTGGAGGGAAACCGAGACTCCCAATGGCATCGAACCCCTTATCTTATGATACTAAACCCCAGATCCAGCCGAAACTCATACAGGGGGAGTTTGGACTGTGAAAAGGGAGAGGTGTATGGAAATTTAGGGGAGTTGCAAAAGATAGGAGGATTGGTTGTGCACTGCGCTGTGCGAAGGACAGATTGCTGATTGTGCCTCTGGCTTTTGCGAGTGGGCGGGAAACAGACCCTCCCAACTGTGCCACTTCTGAGTCCACTGGGCCCCTGTTTCAGGCGAAACCCTGGAGACCTAGACTGGTGTGGTCCTGGTGCTCAGGGGAACTGGAAAGGCAGTGGATAGAGGCACTGCGGGCGCACGCACACAAGGACCGCTCCAGCGATTACCCAGTCACTGAGACTCAGGGGTTGTGCAGGGTGGGGCCGACTGGAAGGCAAGGCGGTCCCTTAAGCCCAGAGACTCCACCCATCCCAAGCTCAACAGAGGCTTCTTCGGTTTTGCAAGTCTGGTATCATAAGGCTGAATTCAACACAGAAGTTTCCCAGACATAGTGAAAATGCCGAGACAAGGGAAGGGATTACAAACAAAAGAAATGGAGGGAAAAAAACACACGACTGGATATAGAGTTCAAAACCACGGTTATAAGGTTTTTCAAGAATATGCTAGAAAACTTGGATAACTTTAGCGAGAGCCAAGAGGAGATGAAAAAGGACCAACTAGAGATGCAAAAGAGCCAACTAGAGATGGAAAAGGTCCAACTAAAATGATGAAGGACCAACTAGAAATTAAACATACACTGACTGAAATAAAAAATATTATACAGTGTCCTAACAGCAGACTAGAGAAAGGAAAGAATCAAGTCAAAAATTTGAAATATAAAGAAGCAGAAAACACTCAACTGGAAAAACAAGAAGAGAAAATAATCCAAAAATGTGAAGATAATGTAAAGAGCCTCTGAGACTGCTTCAAGCGTACCAACATCAGAATTGTGGGGGTGCCAGGAGAAGAAAGAGAGCAAGATACTGAAAACCTATTTAAAGAAATAATGACTGAAAACTTCCCACATCTGGTAAAAGAAATAGACTTATAAATCCAGGAAGCACACAGAACCCCATATAAAAGGAATCCAAAGAGGAACACACCAAGACACATCATAATTAAAATACCAAGAGCAAAAGACAAAGAGAGAATATTAAAAGCAGCAAGAGAAAAACAGTTTATTACCTACAAGGTAGCACCCATACGACTGTCAGCTGATTTCTCAACAGAAACGATGCAGGCCAGATGGGAGTGGCAAGAAATATTCAACGTGATGAATAGCAAGAACCTACAACCAAGAATAATCTATCCAGCAAAGCTAACATTCAGTATTGAAGGGCAGATAAAGAGCTTCACAGATAAGAAAAAGCTAAAGGAGTTCATCAACTCCAAACCAGTGTTATATGAAAAGCTGAAGGGTACTCTTTTAGAAGAGGAAGAACATAAAGGTAAAAGCCAAAAAAATATGAACAAATACATATCTATCAACAAGTGTATCTACAAATTAGGTGAATTAAAAATTTGAATAACAGAATAAACTGGTGAATACAATAGAATCAGGAACACCAAAAGGGAGTGGACTGATACTTCTCAGGGGGAAAGGGGTGAGGGGTGTACAGGGAGAGACTGGACAAACATTATACACCTATGGATGAGATCAATGGGAGGGAACTAAGGGCAGAGGGAGTGGTAGGAGCTGGATGGAGGGGTACTATGGAAGGGAAAAAGAGAAACAAATGTAATAATCTGAATAATAAAGATTTAATTTAAAAAAAAAGAAAAGAAAGAACACTTTCAATCACCTTCTGTGAATCCAGCATCACCCTAATACCAAACCAGATAAAGACAACACAATGAAAGAATTACAGACCAATATCCTCAGGAACATAGATACTAAAATCCTCAACAAAATTCTAGTAAATATAATCCAGAAGTACATCAGAAAGATCATACATAATGACCAAGTACAATTTATCCCAAAATTGAAAGGGTGGTACAATATCATCAAATCAAAAATTTGATACATCACATAAACAAACTGAGAGATAAAAAAATCATTTGGTCATATCAATTGATGCAGAAAAACCATTTAACAAAATCCAACACCTTTTCTTGATAAAAACTCTAAATACAGTGGGAATAGAAGGATCATACCTCAACATAATAAAATCCATATATGATAAATCCACAACTAACATCATACTCAATGTGTAAAAACTAAAACCATTTCCCTTAAGAATAGGAACAAAAGAGGTATGACCACTCTCACCACTACTGCTCAACAAAGTATTGGAAGTATTAACTATGCAATTAGACAAATAGAAGAAATAAAAGGCATTCAAATTGGAAAAGAAGTAAAACTATCCTTATTTGCATATGACATGATACCATACTTAAAAAAAAAACTCCATCAAAAAAATTAATGGAGTTAATAAATGAATTTGGCAATGTAGCAGGATACGAAAATAATACCAAGAAATCTATGGCATCTCTATACACTAATAGTGAATATACAGTAAGAGAGACTAAAAAAGCAATCCCATTTACCATCTCACTAACAAAAATTAAGATACTTAGGAATAAACTTAACTAAGGAGGTGAAAGACTTATATGCAGATAAATAAGGGACACTGAAAAAAGAGATAGAAGAAGACGTAAACAGATTTCCATGTCATACCATGTCATACACTGGGAGCATCAACACCATTAAATGTCCATATTACCCAAAGCAATCTATAGGTTCAATGCACTCCCCATTAAAATACCAATGGCATATTTCACAGACCTGGAAAGAACTCTCCAAAGATTCTTCTGGAACAAAAAAAGACCTCAGTAGTAGCCACAGTAATCCTGAGAAAGAAGAATAAAATAGGTGAGATCTCATTACCTGAGTTCAAACTGTATTACAAAGCCACTGTTCTCAAAACAGCCTGGCACTGGCACAAGAACAGACATATAGAGTAATGGAATAAAATAGGAATCTAGATATCAACCCAAATCACTACACTCAATTAATATTTGAAAAAGGAGGCATGAACATTCAATGGAATCAAGACAGTGTCTTCATTCTTGAGTAGGGACTAAGCATTCCTAGTGCAAGGCTGAATTTAGATATAGGGCAGCTGCTGTCAGCGTTTCTGTCTATTACCTGGGTCCTGATCTGAGCTGGGCCATATCTCTGTCTGTTACCTGGGTCCTGATCTGTGCTGAGCATAGGAAGGGAGGTAGCCATGGGAACAAGAGACCTCCCTCAAAAGAGGTGAAGGTTCAGAACCCTGCAAAGTTGGGAGGGAGTGAGGGTTTGTGCCTCACCTCTGTTGATCCCCAAGTTTTCTCCTGATGGCCCTTCTGCCACTGTGGCTGTCTTAGGTTGTACCTTCCATGAGGAATCTTACCCATCTCTGGCTAACCAGTCATCTTCAGGGGCCAAGCAGGGTATTTTGAGCTTCAGTTGTCTCCATTCCCCCATGGCTTCCAAGCCCAGCACCTGCCTTGAGGATCCCATCACCAGCTGGCAGGGGCCATGGCACTGATCAATTATCTCGAGAAATTTGGGTTTCTTCTCCAGGAAGGACCCAGCTCACACCATTTGGCGAGAGACATGAACCATTATAATAGCCACCTCTAGGCTTCAACCTCAGCCTGAATAGAGAGCTCAGGCTACAGCTGAGGGCCATTAGCTTGTGATAAGAGGGTCCCCCTTGGCAAAAGAGAAAAGAGGGGACAGAATAGAATGCTCAAGTGCCTTAATTCCTTCTGAAAGGGATTAAAAACTTTCACATCCTTTTTTTTTTATTGCTGCTAAACATTCAAAGAATTAGTTTTGTAAGTTCATTTGGGATAGTTGTACAATATGCTTTTGTAAAATATCAAAAATTAAATGATATTGTAGAATAATATCATGTAAGGATATTCTTTGCTCTAGGCCATGGAAATTCAATTTCAAATGAGCTGTGAATTTCTTTTTGTAACTTTATATAAACTTTTTCAGGGAGACAAAAACACGGATTACTTACCTTAGTTCAAGAGGCCAAATATATTGACTTTCAATTAGAATCCTTACAACATTTAAAGGAAACTTCTCTTAATTTCATTCCAAAATGATTTTCATGTTACAGAGTTTCATTTACAAATTTTTGTATCATGAAACAGTTCCTCTTAAGGTTATGGTAACCACTTTATGGATTTTCTGCAAATAAATCTTTCCACTTATATATACAGGGTAATCTATGATTGTTGGTAGCATATTAAATTTGATGTAAAAGAGTTATCAAGCTTTCAGATTCATTTAAATTGAGGAATTGAAATAAGTGAACTTGCAATAAAATTTAAGTATACTGGACAAAAAGCTGTTTCTAAAGTATTAAATATAATATTGATAGCTCATCTCATGGTAAAAGTTCTTAACATTCAATGAACATAAAACAGGCATATTTGTGTGCAAAAAAATTAAAATTTAAAGTTATCAAGATTGCATTAAAATTTTTTACCAAATTCTCCATTAATCAAAAAAAAAAACAAAAACGGGGAGAGAGTAGGATAATACAATGTAAGGAAAAAAATATCTGTTAAGGAAATTACATCTAGAAAATTTTCACTTTAAAAAAATAATTTTCATTTGTAATACTAACAGCAAGACACCCATGAAAAACACACATGGTGTCGAAATAAGCCAAAGGAAAAGCGGGTAGGCAAAAATAAAAAGGACCCCAAGTCCATTTTCTAGAAAAGATTCCTTTATTAACTCTTGGTCGAGAATATGTTTATACACTTTCGGAAAACAACTCCAAGACCAATTGAACTCCTGCAAAAGAGAGGAACTGACAGGTCTGATCCAACCAGGAAGACAAGAGGAGAAACAGTCCAGGAATAAAAGACGCTGATGACACCTTGCCATGTGAGCAGTCAGCAGCTGTGCATCGCTACAGGATGCCTAGGAGCAAACCAGAGATGGTTGGACCTGCATTGCCACAATTTGATCACTATCCATATACCATTGTCGACATGTACATCTAAAGAACTGTTTGACATTGAAACTGTGACTCAAAGCTATTGGACATTGAAATTGAGACTCAATCATTTTTCTTTTGCTCTGGTGGGTTTATTTCTAGCCTACAGGGGTAAGATGTTTTCAAAGACAAGAAACAGAGGGTGGAGGGAAGGAAGCAGATGCAGAGGCAAAGAAGCAATGAACAGACTGTCGTGCTACAGTGGGAAGGCAGGGGAAGTTGGGGAGGAGGGGCCTATAGGAGATCAACAGAAGGACTTGTATGTGTATAGGCATAGCCAGTGGAGACAGGTCAATGGGGGTGGGGGAATGGGTGAGAGCATGTACTGGAGGGTGGGGAGGGCAATAGGGGGAAACATAATAAATAAATAAATAAATAAAAGAGAAATGGTTAAACATTCACATAGAAAATTGCATTCAATAAATATTTGCAGATGGAAGAAAAAAAGAAACTGTGACTCAAAGCTATTGGACATTGAAATGGGATTCAAACATTTTTTTTTTTTTGCTCTTGTGGGTTTATTTCTAGCCTGTCGGGGTGAGGTTTTTAAAGATCAGAATTGGGGGGTGTGTTTGGGGGAAGCAGATGCAGAGGCAAATAAGCAGTGAACAAACTGTCATGCTACAGTGGGAAGGCATGGGAGGTTGAGGGGGGTGCTGTAGGAGTTCAATTGAAGGATTTGTATGCATGTATGTAGGCATAGCCAGTGGATACAGTGCATTGGGGTGGTTGTGGGGGAGACAGGTGAGGGCATGTACTGGGAAGTGGGGAGGGCTGGTGTGGGCAATAGGGAAAAAATAAAAAATAATAATTAAAAAAAAGACAGTGTATTTAATAAATAGTGTTGGTAAAGTTGGACACATACATTCAAAAAAATGAAACTAGATCACCAATTTACTCCAAAGACAAAAATAAACTCAAAATGAATAGAGGATTTAAACATAAAAATACTAGGGGAATCCACAGGCAGAACAATCTCAGACATATGCCAAAAGAACTTCACTGAATTTTTAGGAGAGGAGCCAAGATGGCAGCATAAGTAAACACCTACAGTGCTGCCTCACAAAACAATTTCAAAACTGCAACTAAAAGACAGAACAGACATCATCCAGAATGACAGGAAAGCTGGCCGAGAATAAGTTCTACAACTAGAAGGAAAGAGAGGGGCTCACAGAGACCCAGAGGAACTGCAAAAAGCTGAGGTATGGAGACGCGCGCTGAGAGAGCGGGTGCCCGAGTACCTGGCTGGCTTTCTCTGGTGGGAGGGAAACGGAGACTCCCAACGGCATTGAACCCCTTATCCTATGACACTAAACCCCAGACCCAGCCGAAACTCATACGGGGGGAGTTTGGACTGTGAAAAGGGAGAAGTGCACGGAAATTTAGGGGAGTCGCAAAAGATAGGAGGTATGGTCCATGGTCGCGCACTCACACACACAGCGTGCACGGAGGACAGATTGCTGATTGTGCCTCTGGCTTTTGCGAGTGGGCGGGAAACAGACCCTCCCAACTGTGCCACTTCTGAGTCCACTGGGCCCCTGTTTCGGGCGAAACCCGGGAGATCTAGACTCGTGTGGTCCTGGGGCGCAGGGGAGCTGGAAAGGCAGTGGATAGAGGCACTGCAGGTGCACGCACAAGGACCGCTCCAGCGATTACCCAGTCACGTGAGACTCCGGGGCCGTGGAGGACGGGGCCGACTGGAAGGCAAGGCTGTCCCTTAAGCCCTGAGATTCCACCCATCCCAAGCTCAACAGAGGCTTCTGTGTTTTGCAAGTACAGAAGTTTCCCTGACATAGTGAAAATGCCAAGACAAGGGAAGGGATCACACACAAAAGAAATTGAGGGAAAAAAAACGACTGGATATAGAGTTCAAAACCACGTTTATAAGGTTTTTCAAGAATATGCTAGAAAAGATGGATAAATTTAGTGAGAGCCAAGAGGAGATGCAAAAAAGCCTACTAGAGATACAAAAAAACCTACTAGAGATGCAAAACAGCCAACTAGAGATGCTAGAGATGATGCCTAAATTTACCAAGTCCCAAGACCAACTAGAGACACTGACTGAAATAAAAAAAAAAAACAGAGTCCTAACAGCAGACTAGAGAAAGGCAAGAATCAAGTCAAAAATTTGAAATATAAAGAAACAGAAAACACTCAACTAGAAAAGCAAGAAGAGAAAAGAATCCAAAAATGTGAAGATAATGTAAGGAGACTCTGGGACAGCTTCAAGCGTACCAACATCAGAATTGTGGGGGTACCAGAGGAAGAGAGAGAGCAAGATACTGAAAAACTATTTAAAGAAATAATGACTGAAAACTTCCCACATCTGGTAAAAGAAATGGACATACAAGTCCAGGAAGCACACAGAACCCCACATAAAAAGAATCCAAAGAGGAACACACCAAGACACATCATAATTAAAATACCAAGAGAGAATATTAAAAGCAGCAAGAGAAAAATAGTTTATTACCTACAAGGGAGCACCCATACGACTGTCAGCTGATTTCTCAGCAGAAATGATGCAGGCCAGACTGGAGTGGCAAAAAATATTCAACGTGATGAATAGCAAGAACCTACAACCAAGAATAATCTATCCAGCAAAGCTAATATTCAGAATTGAAGGGCAGATAAAGAGCTTCACAGATAAGAAAAAGCTAAAGGAGTTCATCAACTCCAAACCAGTGTTATATGAAAAGCTGAAGAGTACTCTTTTAGAAGAGGAAGAAGAAAAAGGTAAAAGCCAAAAAAATATGAACAAATACATATCTATCAACAAGTGAATCTAAAAATTAAGTGAATTAAAAATTTGATCAACAGAATAAACTGGTGAATATAATAGAATCAGAAGCACAGAAAGGGAGTGGACTGATAATTCTAAGGGGGAAAGGGGTGAAGGGTGTACAGGGAGAGACTGGACAAAAATCATACACCTATGGATGAGGTCAATGGAAGGGAACTAAGGGCAGAGGGAGGGGTGGGAGCTGGATGGAGTGGTGCTATGGAGGGGAAAAAGAGAAACAAATGTAATAATCTGAATAATAAAGATTTAATTTAAAAAATAAAAAAAAAGAACTTCACTGAAACTGCTCCTATGGCAATGGAAACTAAAGAGAAAATAAACAAATGGGACTACATCAAAATTAAAAGCTTTTGCACAGAAAAAGAAACCAGCAACAAAACAATAAGAAAGGGAGACAGCCAAGATGGCGGCATAGGTAAAAACCTACACTGCTGCCTTGCACAACAATTTCAAAACTACAACTAAAAGACAGAACAGACATCATCCAGAACCATAGGAAAGCTGGCCGAGTATAAGTTCTACAACTAGAAGGAAAGAGAGGGGCTCACAGACACCCAGAGGAGCTGCAAAAAGCTGAGGTATGGAGACGCGCGCACTGAGAGAGCGGGTGCCTGAGTACCTGGCTGGCTTTCTCTGTTGGAAGGGAAATGGAGACTCCCAACAGCATTAAACCCCTTATCCTACGACACTAAACCCCAGATCCAGCCGAAACTCATAAGGTGGGAGTTTGGACTATGAAAAGGGAGAGGTGCACTGAAATTTAGGGGAGTTGCAGAAGATAGGAGGGCTGTCCCGCATGCGCAAGGTGCTGCTTGGAGGACCGATTGCTGATTGTGCTGCTGGCTTTCACAAGTGGGCGGAGAACAGACCCTCCCAACTGTGCCACTTCTGAGTCCACTGGGCCCCTATTTCAGACGAAACCCTGGAGATCTAGACTCCTGTGGTCCTGGCAGGCAGGGGAGCTGGAAAGGCAGCGGTCTAGAGGCACTGGGGGCACGCACGCACAAGGACCGCTCCAGCCATTACCCAGTAACGTGAGACTCAGGGGCCGTGAAGGGTGGGGCCGACTGAAAGGCAAGGCGGTCCCTGAAGCCCTGAGACTCTACCCATCCCAAACTCAACAGAGGCTTCTACGGTTTTGCAAGTACAGAAGTTTCCCCGACATAGGGAAAATCCCAAGACAAGGGAAGGGATCACGATCAAAAGAAATGGAGGGAAAAAAATGACTGGATATAGAGTTCAGAACCATGTTTATAAGATTTTTCAAGAATATACTAGAAAAGATGGATAAGTTTATCAAGTTTCAAGAAGAGATGCTAGAGATGATGCATAAATTTAGCGAATCCCAAGAGGAGATGAAAAAGGACCAACTAGAGACACTGACTGAAACAAAAAATATTGTACAGAGTCATAACAACAGACTGGAGAAAGGCAAGAATCAAGTCAAAAATTTGAAATATAAAGAAGCAGAAAACACTTAACTGGAAAAGCTAGAAGAGAAAAGAATCCAAAAATGTGAAGATAATGTAAGGAGACTCTGGGACAGCTTCAAGCGTACCAACATCAGAATTGTGGGCGTGCCGGAGGAATAGAGAGAGCAAGATAGTGAAAGCCTATTTAAAGAAATAATGACTGAAAACATCCCACATCTGGTAAAAGAAATAGACTTACAAGTCCAGGAAGCACACAGAACCCCATATAAAAGGAATCCAAAGAGGAACACACCAAGACACATCATAATTAAAATACCAAGAGCAAAAGACAAAGAGAGAATTTTAAAAGCAGCAAGAGAAAAACAGTTTATTACCTACAAGGGAGCACCCATACGACTGTCAGCTGATTTCTCAACAGAAATGATGCTGGCCAGATGGGAGTGGCAAGAAATATTCAACGTGATGAATAGCAAGAACCTACAACCAAGAATAATCTATCCAGCAAAGCTAACATTCAGAATTGAAGGGCAGATAAAAAGCTTCACAGATAAGAAAAAGCTAAAGGAGTTCATCAACTCGAAACCAGTGTTATATGAAATGCTGAAGGGTACTCTTTTAGAAGAGGAAGAAGAAAAAGGTAAAAGCCAAAAAATTATGAACAACAAATACATATCTATCAGCAAGTGAATCTAAAAATTAAGTGAATTAAAAATTTGATCAACAGAATAAACTGGTGAATATAATAGAATCTAGAGCACAGAAAGGGAGTGGACTGATACTTCTCAGGGGGAAATGGGTGAGGGGTGTACAGGGAGAGACTGGACAAAAATCATACACCTATGGATGTGATCAATGGGAGGGAGCTAAGGGCAGAGGGACGGGTGGGAGCTGGGTGGAGGGGTGCTATGGACGGGAAAAAAGAGAAACAAATGTAATAATCTGAATAATAAAGATTTAATTAAAAAAACAATAAGAAAGGCTACTGTATGGGAGAACATATTTGCAAATGTTATCACTGATAAAGCTTTAATCTCCAACATCTACAGCCAACTTATACAACTTAATAAAAAGAAGATATATGATCCAATTAAAAAAAATGGACAATGGACCTAAACAGAAGCTTTTCAAAAGAAGACAGAAGTGAGGCCAAGAGACGCATGAAAACATGCTCAAAGTCATTAATTATTCAAGAGATGCAAATAAAAACAACAATGTGATACCATCTCACACCTGTCAGAATGGCTATCATCAACAAATTAACACATGCCAAGGATTGGCGAGGATGTGGAGAAAAATGATCCTCGTGCACTGCTGGTGGGAATGTAGACTGGTGCAGCTACTGTGAAGAACAGTATGAAAAAACTAAGATTGGAACTCCCATTTGACCCAGTTATCCCATTCCTAGGAATATATCCTAAGAAACTAAAAACACTGATCTGAAGGTCTACATGCACCCCTATGTTCATAGTAGCACAATTTAATATAGCTAAGATTTGGTAACAACCTAGATGCCCATCAGCAGATGAGTGAATCAGAAAACTATGGTACTTCTACACAATGAAATACTATAATGCCATAAAAAAGAAGGAATTCTTATCATTTTTACAACCTGGATGGAACTGGAGAGCATTATGCTAAGTGAAATAAGCCAGTCAATGAAAGAAAAATAATACATGGTCTCACTCATTTATGGATAATAAAGAACATTATGAAGTGATGAAGAAAAAAGTAGATACAGAGGCAGTAAAGCATCAAATAGACTGTCAAATTACAGTGATTAGGTTAGGGAGTGGGGGCTAGAAAGGAGATCAACCAAAGGACTTGTATGCATGCGTATAAGCATATCCAATGAACACAAGACACTGGTGGATTAGGGCATGCATGGGAATGGGGGAAGAAGGGCAATGGGAACATGTGTACAGATGTAATACATTAATAAAAAAAGAAAAAATAAGAGTCCTTTATTAACTTTTGGTCAAGAATATTTTTATATACTTTCAGAAAACAACTCCAAGCCCATGTGGACTCCTACAACAGAAAGGAATCGACAGTTCTGCTTCAAATCCTGAAGACAAGAGGAGAAACAGTCCAGAGATTGAAAATGAGGACACCTTGCCATGGTAGCAGTCTGCAGTTGTGCATCGCTTCAAGTTACCTAGGATCAAACCTGATAAGGTCAGACATGCATTACCTCCATTTGTCCACCATCCAGATACCATTGATGACATGTACACATAAGGAACTATTTGACATTGAAACTTAAGACTTAGAAATGATGAATATAGAAATTGGGACTCAAATGTATTTTGTTCTTATAGGTTTATTTCCAGTCTGCAGAGGCAAGATTTTTTAAAGAAAAGAATAATGGAAAAAAATAGATACAGAAGCAAAAAAGCATTGAATAGACTGTCAAACTATAGCATAAAGTCAGGGGAAGTTGGGTGGATGGGGTTGTAAGAGATCAACAGAAGGACTTGTATGCATATCTATAAGAATAAATAATGGATGCAAGACACTGGGGGAGATAGGTGAGAGCATGCACTGTGGGGTAGGGAATGCTAGGGGTAGGTCAATGGGGGGAAAAGAGACATATATACTAGTATTTGTAACACTTTAAACAATAAAAACATAAAGAAAATAAAAACATATAAAAAATAAATAAATAAATACCCCATGTGAACATGAGAATATATTTTTCCTTATATGATATTATCCTCCTATCCCCCCCCCCTTTTTTTATTAATGGAGACTTGTAAAATTTTTATGCAATCTTGATAACTTTAAATTTTAATTTTTGCACACAAATATGCCTGTTTTACATTCATTGAATGTTAAGCAATTTTATCATCAGATGAACTACCAATAGAAATTTTAGTTAATACTTTAGAAACAGCTTTTTGTCCAGTACACTTACATTTTCTTGGGTATCACTTATTTCAATTTTTCAATTTAAATTTAATACTCTACCAACAATTTTAGGTTACCCTACAAATATTGGTGGAAAGGTTTATTTGCATTCTTGAGTAGGCACTGAGCATTCTTAGTGCTAGGCTGAATTTAGATACAGGGCAGCTGCTGTTGGCAAGTTTCTGTCTGTTACATGGGGCCTGATCTGAGCTGGGCCACGTCTCTGTCTGTTACTTGGGTCCCAATCTGTGCTTAGCATGGGAATTAAAATATCCACGGGGCAGGAGACCTCCCTCAGAAGAGGTGAGGGTTCAGACCCCTGCAAGGTTTTTGGGCATTGAGGGTCTGTGCCTAATCTCTTTTGACCCCAAGTCCTCTCCTGATGGCCCCTCTGTGACTGTGCCTATCTTAGGTTGTTCTGAAATGGTCTTTCTTATCTCTTGTTATGATCTTCACTTTGAGGTCCATTTTGTAAGATATGAGCATTGCTTCCCCAGGTTTTGTTTGTTTGTTTGTTTGTTTGTTTGTTTTCATTTACATTTTCCTGTAAGATACTTTTCCATTTCTTCACTTTCAGTCAGTGTGAGTCCCTAGTTCTGATGTGGGTCTCTTGTAGACAGTATATATATATATTAGTCATGTTTTCTTATCTAATCATAGACTTGGTGTCTTTTGATTAGAGTATTTAGTACATTTACGTTTAAAATTATTATTGAGACAGAAGATAGATGCCTATGGAAGGCAGACTGCAAGATAGTGTGTTTGTGAGAAAACAAAGCAGAGTGTAGAGTTGCACAGGAAGTGTTTGTTGGTGAATTGAGGGACAGCTATACTTAAGGAGACTGTGAAGGACTCCTAGAGGGGGTTTCCCTGACCACACAACCCCAACTGATGCTGGGATCCTTCCTGGAGTGAGCTCCTCGAACAAGGAGACCATGCCGCCTGAAAAGGGAGTGGATGTTATTGGATGCCTGAAAAGCTTGGGAATCTACTATGATGGCACCCACTAAACAGCTGCAAACCAGAGAACATTGGTCCCCAATTGGCGCAAGCAAAATGATTCAGAAGAACTCTACACTCCCCCACAGAAAGGTCAGATTTTTCTGGGATGAGGAGAGAGAACTGTATAAAAAGACACCAGGAGAGCCGAAACTGGTTTGGCTCAGTGGATAGAAGGGTCCCGTGTTCGATTCCGGTCAAGGGCATGTATGCTGGTTGCAGGCACGTCCCCAGTTGGGGGCATGCAGAAGGCGGCTGATCGATGTCTCTCTCTCTCATTGATGTTCCTGGCTCTCTGTTTCTCTGCCTTCCTCTCTGTGGAAAATCAATAAAATATATTTTTTTTAAAATTCACCAGGAGAAGAGAGGTCATGGGGAGACAAAGAAACAGTCCGCATGTGAAAGAAAAGCAGGCATCACCAGAAAAGGAAGTAAACAAAATGGAGGCAAGTAAACTGTCAGAGAAAGCATTTAGAGGAATGGTCATAAGGTGGCTGAAAACAATGGAAGACAAATTCAATATGTTTAAGAATCAAAAGGAAATGAAGAACTAAGAAGAAATGAAAAATGACAATGCTGCTATAAAGAACTCAATAGAAAGCATCAAGAGTAAGCTAGAAGCAGAGGACCACATCAGTAAGCTAGAAGACAAAGTAGGAAAAACTAAGCAAGTAGAGCAGCTTCTAGAAAAAAAATATTAAAAAGCCAGAGGAGAGGGAAACCAAGATGGCCAGGGGGGAAACCAAGATGGTGGCATAAGATATACATCTGTACATGCTGTCTCTCGCAACCACATCAAAACTACAACTAAAACAGAAAACAACTATCCTCCAGAACCACGGGAAAGCTGGTGGAGTGGCAGTTCTACAACTAGAAGGAAAGGAAAAAGTGCATCCAGATCTGGTGGGCTTTGCAGAGGCTCAGAAAGGCAGAGGTACAGAGACTCGCTCAAATGGGGCTAGCATGGGCTGTTGTTTTCAATTGGAAGAGAGTTGCAAGTTCCCAACTCTCTGAATTTCAGTTTCTGGGGAGATTCTGGGGACCCAGACTCATGCCGGGAGAAACTGGTCTGTCTGTCATCAGGTCAGAAATGGAGCGTGGCTCTCCCGCAGAGTTGCTCACTGGAATCATTGTTTACTGTTCTGGGGAATGGGACATAGGACACTGAATCGAAAGCGGCAGAGAGGGCTGACTGGCAGCCATTGCTGTTTGTCACGCCTTAGCCTAGAGACTTCCTGAGACCCTGCCCTGCCCAATTTACAAATACACCCAGCAGTGCAGCAAATTTTGCATATGAATGGTCTGCCCTCTGGCAGCTTAACCTAACAAATTACAGCTGAGTCAGACAACTCCAAAACTTCCAAACTCCAAGCAAAAAGTAGAAATCTGCAGAGCTCCCTGTAGCTCCTGCTTAGTGGCCTTAGACACTATCTGACTTGCACCTCCTTGGAGATCCAGGAACCAGTGTACCTAGAAGTCAGTGTGAGACAACACTAGATTTTAATTCCTTACATCCATAAGTGACACATTCAAGAGGCAGAGTTGGTGAGCACCAAAGCCCCACTGAAGCAAGTTTTGCCCAATAGGGGTGTCTCCAGCACAGCAGTTCTTCCATTAACAAACAAAGCTAATCCTCACAGTCAATTGCCCTGGAGGTCAATTCCTCCCAGTCTACCAATAGCAATCAAGGCTTAACCACAACAAGACTGTGAAACCAGCCCACAAAGAGGTGCACCAAGTGTGTCCACCTCAGGTGATTGGGGAGGTGGAGCTACTGGGCCCTAAGGAAAACTAGCACACAAAGCCACCCCATCAACACCGGGAAGCAGCCAAAATGCAGAGACCAAGAAACATGTCACGAATGAAAGAAATGGAGGAAAGTAAACAACTGGACATAGAGTTCAAAACCACATT
>PVJN01031171.1:5224-25197 GCA_004026805.1 Lasiurus borealis
ACAAGATGGCCTGCAGGGGAGGGCAGTTGTGGGAAGTTAGGGGTAACTTGGCCAGCAGAGGAGGGCAGTTGGGGGGACCCAGGCCTGCAAGGAGGAGAGGTGGGGGGGACCAAGCTGGCAGGGGAGGGCAGTTGGGGGAGACCAGACCAGCAAGGGAGGGCAGTTGAAGAGGACCCAGGCCTGTAGAGGAGGACATATGGGGGGGACCAGGCCTGCAGGGGAGGGCAGTTGAGGGGGTCTGGGCCAGCAGAGGAGGAACATTGGGGGAGACCAGGTCATCAGGGAAGGGCAGTTGGGGGGACAGACCTGCAGGGGAGAGCAGTTGGTGGGAGGCTAGCCTGCAGGGGAGAGCAGTTGGGGGGGATCAGGCCTGCAGTGGAAGATTGTTGTGGGGGGACCAGTCCTGCAGGAGAGGGCAGTTGGAGGAAACCAGGTCAACAAGGGAGGACAGTTGGAAGGAAACGAGGACTACAGGGGAGAGAAATTGTGGGCAATCAGGCCAGCAGGGAGGGCAGTTAGGGATGACTGGGCCAGTAGAGAAGGGCAATTGGGGGGTTACCAGGTCTGCAGTGGAGGATAGTTGGGAGGGACCCAGGCCTGCAGGGGAGGGCAGTTGTGGGCAATCAGGCCAGCAGCGAGGGCAGTTAGGGATGACCAAGCCAGAAGAGGAGGGCAGTTGGGATAGACCAGATCTGCAGGGGAGGGAAGTTAGGGGAAACCCAGGCCTGCAGGGGAGGGCAGTTAAGAGCCAGCAGTCCTGGGTTATGAGAGGGATGTCCAGCAGGCAGATGGACATCCCTCAAGGGGTCTCATATTTGAGAAAGTGCAGGCTGGACTGAGGCACCCCTTCCTACCCCCTTACCATGCACAAATTTTGTACACCAGGCCTCTAGTTTTATTATATACTATGTAATAAAAGGCTAATATGCAAATTGACCAAACAGCAGAAGGACCAGTCACTATGATGCACACTGACCACGAGGAGCAGATGCTCAATGCAGGAGCTGCCCCCTGGTGGTCAGTACACTCGCTCAGCCAGAAGCCAGTTTTACAGCTGGCGAGCACAGCATCAGTGACGGAAGCCTCTCCCGCCTCCACAGCAGCACTATACATGGAATTAAAAACACTTACAGTGTTTTTACACACAGCCCCATCATCAACAGATTATTGGTATTTATGTGAATATTGAGTATTAGTTGCTATCATTTGCAATGTGTTGGTAAAGTGTAAAATAAGCAGGACATTTGAATTTATTTCCTTAAACATGATGAATAAACATGATCATGAAAACATTAAAAATCTGTCTTTTGGAGAGTGCCTGGGAATTCATGTACTAAATGGATTTTAATATAAGCAATTCTCTCATCAGTAAAGTGGAACTTCAGAAAAAGTCATGTTTTGTACTATTATAGGAAAGTGTGCACTGTGTATAAAATGTACCATCACAGCAGTTTTTTATAGAAAAATGTCTTAAATCTAAAGTTATCAATCTGCTGTCTTTTTTTTAGTATTATAGTCATTTAGAAATAGCAGTTAACAATAAGAAAAAAAACTCTTAAAAGCATTGACTTTTAGACTTCATTCTAAGAAAAGAATTTGTTATTTACTTATTTTACAGTTAATCTCCATGCTAAATCTGAAAGTATGTTCTCAATAACAACTATAATAAAAGAATGTTGAAATAATGACACAAGATGAAAAAGGCAAGAAAAATGCTCATTTGACAATATAATCTCTTTCACATATACAAGCTTTAAGTAAAAATGAAATAAGGTAAATACTGCACAAAAAGTAACCCAGAGAATCCTTATAGAACATAAACATATCAAAAAGTGGTGTAAAGCCTTCCTAGATTCCAATCCATGTTGATAAAGTCTTTGTAGTATAAGATATATACTTCTATAAAAGTATATGCAAATAAATTTTGTGGGCTGGAATTTCTTAACCAACCTTTAGCTGATTGACTTAGCTTGTTGGTGGAAGTGTTTGTATAACTGGTTAGGCAGAGATAATGCTGTGTTCAGCAATACATTATTTTTCCTTCTAAACATGAAAACATTCCAAAACGTCACCTGCAATTAGCTTAGGCCATGTGACTTCTGAACAATGAAATAAGATATCTTTCAGAACCCTCAACAGGTTTTCTTCCCTCCCAACCCTATTGCAGAGTATCCAGTGGTGGACTCCAGGACACTAGAAAATGGTAGAGCCACTCTTGGGTCCCTGAATGACTGAGTGAAACTAAATGGGATAAAGACTCACCCCCACTCTCTACCTGCTCCACACCATACTGTGACATAAAGGAGTAATAAATGATGGTAGTATTAAGCTACTGAGACTTTAGAAAATTTAGATTATTTGTTTATCAATTTATTCCTCAAATATTATGAATAATAAAGAGTTATAGGGGACGCCTAGACCGGTTTGGCTCAGTGGATAGAGTGTTGGCCTGTGGACTGAAAAGTCCCAGGTTCGATTCCAGTCAAGAGCATGTATCTTGGTTGCGGGCCCATCCCTAATGGAGGGCGTGCAGGAGGCAGCTGATCGATGTTTCTCTCTCATTGATGTTTCTAACTCTCTCTCCCTCTCCCTTCCTCACTGTGAAAACATCAATAAAATATATTTAATTAAAAAAAAGAATTATAGGGGACAAAAATAAAATTTAGTACTTCAGAGGAGGGCAAAGGCAGTAATTGTACTAGATATAACTAATATACTAGGAATAGCTTTTAGAAACTGCATGATCTCAAGCATTCTGCAATTGATTCCGTTAAAATCTTATTTTCCTAATCATATGCTGAATCTATGTCATCTTATTATTATAATACTAGAGGCCTGGCACACGAATTTGTGCACATTGAAAGGAAAATAATTAGAAGAAATATTTTAATTTCATTATTCACCCTTTCTCTATAATAGAACTGTCAACCAAATTCATGATCAACAATAACAGATGGAAACACATACATGTGATTGGTCCCAGTGAAAGCTTTATCTATAGAGACAGACTTACTTAATTAGACCTATTTTCTGATTTAGCTAAACTTTTTCCAGCCCAGTGAAGCACCCCAACTTCTCTTTCAGGTAATTGTCAGCAGTACAGCAGTCAATATCAACATGAAGCAGATTATTATTGTAGATCACGCAGGGAAAACAAAGGGTGAAATATTTAACTATAGCAGTTTGACTATATTCTGTGCAGTGAGAAAACTTGAAGTCATTTTCAAGTTCCACCACTTCTTTTCCTTCAGGTCAAGTTTCTAAACTTTTTAAATCTTCATTTTCTGGCTAATTAAAAGAAAATAGGATTGTACCAGTCTCATATGTATTTATTCTAGGACTTTTGTGAGGATCAAATGAGATGAGGCATGTGAAAATGATTCACAGGCATTTTTGGTTAAAGTTAAAAATGTTTGCACCTGGCTATAAAACAAGTCATGTTCCTGGGCTGAAGAAACTCCAAGGAGGCTAGTTGCTAGGAAGAGGAAGCTGGGCATTACTATATGACATCATTACCCAGAACCCACAGTGACCATTTCCGGGCTAGGTTGGGCTGGGTTGTGGGCCACATTTTTCACCATGGGGTCTCAGCAGCATTGGCTGCGATTTGGTGGGGTGTCACTCCAGGTTGGTGATGGGGCATGTGTTCCACTTCGGAGAAGCCAGTGTTGGTTTGTCAGCACCAGGTCCATGGTGCCGGCCAGTGAGCATCATGGTAACTCCTGCAATTGGTGGTCAGTGCGCATCACAGCTACTGGTCAGATGGTTGAAGGGACACTTAGCCTTTTATATAGAGAGAATATTATTAATCTTAGTGATAAATGCACAATACATCAGCTACCACTCATTTCTTACCATACTCTGGGCATAGAGCTATTAAGCACTTTATGTGAATTACTTCACTAATTTCAAAATAATCATATGAAGGATTTTTTACAGTATATGCATCTTACAGAGGAAACTGATGTCTACAAAAGTTAAGATGTTCTCATAGATAGTAAGTGCTGAATCCAGAACCTAAAAGTTCTTGTTTGAGCAATGGTAATTTATTTCAACTACTCTATACTAGAATTATATAGTTCTATGTTTGTTCTGTAGGCCACAGGAAGGGTTGACCTTAGCAAATTTATTATATTCCTGATCTGGCCCTCATAGTAGAAACTTTACACTCCAACTTTAACAACATGCCAAATTTTGATCTATCAATGATAGATGCAAGGTAATCACTAATGTTTTGACCCAGGAATCAGTCAGTTATGATGAATAACTTAAATGGGGAAAAAAGAACTTCACTGAAGTCCTAGAATATAATAATTATTCACCTAAAGGTAACTACCATTATAAATGACATATTTGAAATTCATGTCATAAGTATATATTCTAGGAGCACGGATACTTGGGAAGCCAAATAATAATCAGAATATTGCTTAAAAGACACACATTCCAAATAAAGATATTTTTATGGATAGAATGTTTAATAGCATCAGGTTTAAATAGTCTAATATTCACCCACAGAAGGAATGGCCTTGTCATTGGGATTAAAGTCCAATGGAATTAAGTCCACTCCCTCATCTCTGAACCATATTTGGGTAGACTTAGATTACATTTCTTCTGACTTTCCTTTATCTGCTTTCAATTGGATTATGTCAAAACCTTGCTACACATGAATTTATATGTTCTTTGAGGTAACTTTACACATCCCTGTGCTGATTTATTTTGTGCTGATTTTGAAGTTTAACAATCTCATGTTGAGTCCTTTATTTCAAATTTATTGCCAATATCTCTCTCATTATAATTTCTAAGAGCAAAAACAATGAGAAGAATTGGAAAAATTAAATCCTGGCTATTTATGAGAAATGAGTGAGGATAAATAATAGCAGCTATTTTATTTTCTTTCACTTAAGGTAGAAGCAGTATATTCATAGGATGCGATTAATCATCTTAACACACATCTTGCTTGCTAGGGTAAAGCTCTCAAAACTACCCCTACAAGAGGCCCTATGTTTCTTTTTCTAATGGTACCAAACACCATACTAAGCTGGAGCAATTGCTCCGGAAAGAGGTGTGGCCTAGAATAAATTAAGCCAGCATACAGTATCAGAAAGATGGTGGTAGGCCAGTTGTATCCCAATCAATGAAAAACTAAACTTGTTCAAGTTTTATGCTGCCATAGTGCCATGCACTTCAAGAGCAACATCTAATGCCACAGACCTAGCGTTCCTTTTCCTAACCAGGCAAATGCCAAGAGGAGCACTTTCCCACAAACAAGTGTGTGGGAGATGGTAAATGCAATATTAAGGCTAATTAATCCATCAGGGTGCTTCAAGACAGGAATGATTCAGACAGACAGAAACAAACGATTTTTGTTACTTTATTATTATTTATTTTTAATCCACGAAGCCAGAGGGTGGGAAGCAGACCAATAACTCTGACATGGGACAGATCTGAAGGAACTTAGGAACCTAGCTAGTAGTGTAGAGTCTGGAAGATACTGTAGAGAGAAGTATCCCAAAAACAAACAAAAATGTTGAAGCAACTTTCTCAGAAGTCAAATCATGCATACTTAGGGAGTTCCCACATGGCTTTCTGTCTGGATCCAGCAACTTTCCTTGAGTTAGAGAATCATATTTGGAAACTTCTGCTTGATAACAGCACACGGATGAATTCTTTGAGGCAAGTTGGATGATCATGCCATCAACCTTCATTGTACTGACCAGTGAAAAACTTCTGAAAATAATGTGAAAAAGGTAAGAAAATACATGATCAGTACAGAAAAAGCAAAACATTTTAATAAGAAAAAGATAAGAATTGTTATAAAGACAAAAAGTTTTTTATTATATTAGTATTTGCAACTTGCTAAATTGTTGTGGTGTTATATTGTTAAGTTGTCAAATTTTATTTTTATTAGTAGAAATAATTTAAATGATAATAAAATTAGGAACATTTCATGAAAGTCAAGTATTGACTTTGATGTAGAAATTTAAGACTTGAATACTTAAGCTATTTCAGTAAAGCAAAAAAGAACACATGTGAATACTCATGTATAAATGAGTATAAACAAAGTTAACCTCTGCAAAAAAATTTTTTTAAATGAGTAAATAAAATAAGAGAATTTAAAAGAAAATATGTCAACAGGGTGATTTGGGGGGAAAAATTACAGATCCTAAAAAAACTAATTAATTTACTCTATTCAATTCTTAGCATCAGTATAAGACACAGCACACCAAACTCACCAACTCATATGGTTTCATTTGATTCTGCTTAATAACAATCTTTTATAGTCAACAATAAGCTGAACCTTAATGATGGAGAGAAATCAGTGAAAACATAAAATTCTAAAAAATATGTATTTCAAAGAAAAAAATAAATACCTATTAAGCAAATAAGAGAGAATTGCTTTTTTGGCAGAATGAAAGAATGGGGGCGGGGAGGGATCGAAGTTGAATGAAAGCTTTTATTACATTTTCACTACTGCGAAATATATAGCTGGAGGTACGGGTCTAAAAGCTAGGTTTTTTGGACAATGACTTTTGGTTTATTAAAATATAGCTTAATAGTATGTGCATTGTAAGTAAGTAATGGCCATTAAGCTTTACCTAGGGCTCTTAAAGATTACTTTCAAGAAAGAATCTTGCCCTGACCGAGTGGCTCAGTTGTTTGGAGCATCATCCTGTATACCAAAAGATTGTGGGTTTGATTCCCAGTCAGGGCGTAAACCTAGGTTGTGAGTTCAATCCCAGTTTGGGGTGTCAATGATGTTCCTTTCTTTCTCCCTTTCTCTCTCTAGAATAAACAAACACATGTCCTCTGATGAGCATTAAAACATTTTTTTTAAAAGTTAAATTCAGTTATTATGTTGGAGGGAGCTTCCCATTTATTGAAAATAACATGTTAGTCCTTTGTAGTTACATTTTCAGAGATAGAATTTGACTTTCAAGTCCTAAAATGTCATTATCATGAGGCTCTACTTTAATCAGGTAACTGCAAATTGGATCTGGGTTTCTTTTTCAAAAAATGAGAAATAAAAAGGAATAATGTACTAGCCACATTTATAATCTTTTCTTTAAGTGTATGGTACCTATAGTTCATTATTTCAGTGGGGCATTTGGTTTGTCTTATCTACAATTAAATAGGATAATGCACAAAGATGAAGGCCCATTCAAGAGTTTACCCTTTTCAATCAGAAAAGAAAATGCTCAGATCTGTCCTGGTTCATAGGTAGCACCTGTATTGCTTTCACACATCTGTAGACACACAATATCAGCCAATTGTTAATCAAGGATCAGTTCCCTTCAAAGTGACTCATGATCCACTGTTAAAACAGCTTATAAAAATAACTTCTCCTCTGAAAAGGTGCTTCAGGGTGTTCAGAGACATCTCAGCATTCCTGCTAGCTTAATGCATGTTTAAAAGTTAATTTCTCATTAATATTTAAAGAAGTGACTTCAGAACAAATTTTAAATGATCCATTACATTTTAGAAATAAAATATTATTGGCATTATTTTCATCTCAGTTACAAGGAATAATAATGTCCAAGACTGGCTTTTAAAACTGTTAATGAGCCCTGGCAATGTGAAAAAGATATGGATTAGGTAGATGTAATGAGATATGATTAAAGGGTGCAAGCACTGAAGGGTGTTGGAGAAATTCTTTTCAGAAAGAGGATAATTAGTGTCTGATAAAAGTACTTAGTAGATAAGATTTTTTTTTTTTAAGAAGAAAGGTTAAGATAAACACATACTTTATGACAAACCTGCTTCATTTTTCTCCTTTGGTTCTCTTATATACTCAATATTATGTTGAAACTTCATACATAATGTTTGTCGAATACTTGATGCAATTCTACCAATTAGAGTGTTTTAATTGCCAGACACAGAGAGCAGAAAATGTGTTGTAACATCTTATTCCATTTTCAGTGTACATTTCTTTGTTGATTTATGTAATGTAGCTAATAATATGCAACCTGCCCTAGCTTTAAACAAACAAACGAACTTCTAAAAAACAAGCTTTCCATAAGTTGCTAAGCAACTCCAAAGGCACACTTTACTAACTTAATAAATAATATTTAGATGACAAATCCTTAAGGAAGATTTCTAACTCCATTTTGTTAAAAGTAGAAAATCCAAGCAGGTATCCTTCTGATTGTCGTTTCTAAAATCTCAGGGCTAGGAGGAGACACTGCCATTTTCGGAGCTACATTTGACTTACTAAACAAATAAAACATTTCTTCAGTTGAAATTGTTACTATAATGGAAGTTAGGTTCTGGGTCTCATTGTTTAGCTCTCCAGAGTTAGAGCTCTTGCTTCATATCCATAACTGAAGGTTTCTCAACCTGGGCACTACTGGTATTTTTTGGACCAGAAGATTCATTGTTGGGGGGTGTGGGGGGAGGTGGCCGGGCTCTCCTGTGCATTTTAAGATACTTAGCAATATATATCCCTGACCTCTACTTATTAGGTGACAGTAGTGGCCCCATAGTTGTTAACAACTAAAAATGTCACCAAACATTGCCAAATGCGTCCCTTGAGGGGAGAGAGGGAGGGGCGTCAAAATCATACCCAGTTCAGAACTACTGATACTAAATAATGGGTCAACATAAATAATGGGTAAATGACTAACCTCAAGTCACCATCAGTCAACACAATATCCCCTACCTCCACCAGAATGAAGACTTGGGGTAGTACTGATTTCACTGGTTCTGTGGCTTTATTCTATTCTTGCCTCAGAAAGTCAGTCTTATTACTGACTTTATAATCTCAATGTACTTTCCATTGTATAATAATTGGGGAGAAAAGTTCTAATGATAGCCCCTCTCTAGTAATATTCCATTCCAGAACTACACCAAAATCTTTTTTCCTACTCTTTCTCCCTCAGTTTTCATTATACTCATTTGCTGGCTAGAATTTTTTTAAACATAAATTTCAATTTTAATCATGCCAAACTCTGCATAGAAGATTGGTCTCTGCTATCAAATACAATCTCCTCTGGTCTTTAAGGTTTACTTCAAATTACCACCAAACTCCATCTCATCAAACATCTTTCTCATTCTCTACGTATGCCACCTTTAACCAGCTCCCAAATACAAACAGCTTGCATATTCTAGTCTTCTTATGTGACACATTAAGGACAAATTAATACTCTCCATTGAAGTTTTCCTAATTAATCCTCCCTTTATTTCTTATCAGTATCATATTTCTGTTAAAAGAATGGCATGGCTGCAAATTAATATGTGAGACAATTATTTGCTGAATGTTTTCCATATGCCAGACACTGAATATTACTTAGTAGCTGTTTCTATCAATTTACGTTTACATTATTTATGCCCATGTAGATTGTAAGTTCCCAGAGGATAAAAACGAATCTTATTTATATCCCTCTAATGCCTTTTTATAATGATGCTAATAAATACAGCTTAATTTTGTTTTGCAATTATAGCCTTTCAAATTA
Source organism: Lasiurus borealis (assembly GCA_004026805.1). Lineage (NCBI taxonomy): Eukaryota > Metazoa > Chordata > Mammalia > Chiroptera > Vespertilionidae > Lasiurus > Lasiurus borealis. Next base: position 14,674 of record PVJN01031171.1, read on the forward strand.
TTTTCATGATTGTTACCTTATTGGTTGTATATTTTCACTGCTACCATCCACAAAAGTGGAATATTAAATGCTCTAGGGACTAGGCTATGAGTTATACTAGTTCTCAGTAGAATATGCATTTATATATGTTGACTGAATCTAGTCTCACAACTTCACACCTATAAAATTTCTCTCCTTGTTAAAAAAGGTTCTTATGACATTTAAAAACAAATGCTATTGCAAAGAACAAGAACAGTTGAAAGATGCAGATGATACAACAAGTGAGCTAGGCAAGGATTAAACTATAATATAGCTTGAAAGCAAAAGAGATATCTTAGTTTCTGCCTCAAGTTGCTATAAGAGATTAACTTCACAAGGCCTTGACCTCTTGCCTCAGAAAGTAAAACTTTAAAAAGAAAGTAAATGGAAAAGTCAAAGAGGAGCTGATAAACCCCCAAATTTTAAAAATCACAACATTTTGCTCCACACATAAGGAAAAAACTCAAAACATTTTCAGCAATACTGACTTCCTCCCAGTTTTGGGGAACTCCCCCCGCCACCTCCACCCCCCCAAAAAAATAAATAAATAAAGCAAACATCAAAATGCCTGTAAAAACCATTTGGTTATTAACCTCTCAACTAACTTCAACAAAACACCACAAGTTAGAAGTCAACTAATTTTTAAAGTTACCCAGTAGCTCTAAGCACCATGTGCCCAAAGAGGCAAACCTTTTTTCAAGTAGTTCTTTTAACATTTATTGCATGCCTACTAATTTCAGACACTGGCCCAGCCTTAAAAAAGGACTAAGTCGTTGATGGAAATTTGTGAAAGGAATTCAAAGAGAGGCAGGTGATCTGAAAAAATAGAAGGGAAAAAAAAAGATTTATCTTCCGTGTGCCTTAACTCTCAACTCCTAGCCATCCACTCCCTTCCTCCCCACCCCGCTCCCATGTTTAAGAAAGTGTAGACATTAAAGGGAAGTGAAAATAAAGAGAAATAAAGGAAACAGGGGAAAGGCCCATTAGCCCGCCGGGAAGATACAGGAACCAGCTCTCAAGGTAGCACTCAGCCACGCGACGGGCGGAAGTGCAGGAGCCCACGGGGCGGAAGTGCTGTGTGTGGGTGTGTCCCAGGGCCCCCAGGGGACCGGAAGTCAGGCCCTGCGCTGCGCGGGAGAAACCCCGAGGCCCCCGGAGCCCCTCGGGGCTTTCTGTGCCCGCGAGGCCCTGTCACCTCACAGCAGCTTTCTGCAAAGTGGGGGTCTCTGGGCGCTCACGAAGGTGGCGGTGGCTTAACGCGGGTTCTCCAGGGACAGGTCTGCGCTCCAGCTCCCAGAGTTTGAGAAAAGTGCCGGGAGGGGAGGAACCCCCAGGCCCGAGCCCCCGGTTGTGGGGCGCCGACTGCGGGTTTGCGGACGGCGAAGGGGACGTCCGGGCGGATGGGCGACCAGGGAGCGGGCACCGGGCAGCGGCCCGACAGGCCGCGGACGGGCGCGTAGGGGATGTCAAGGCGCTTCCCCTCCCTCCCCGGCGGCGAGGCCGAGGCGCGACGGCCTCCGCGAAGCCCGGGCTCCGGGGGCGCTTTGGGGGCGGATGGGGGGGAAGGAGGGAAAGGGGAAGGTCATCCCGGCTCTTTTTTGAAATTAAATGGCTACGGGTCAGGCCGCCGCCAGGGTTTTTGTCCCGCGTATAGACACTCCTTTGGCTCCCTCCTCCCGCACCCCCGCTCCCCGCCCCTAATTACAGCCGGAGCCCCGCTCGGCCGGCGAGCTGGGCGCGGACGGGAGCCCCTCTCCTTCTCCCTCGGCCTCTCCCCTCCCCGCTCCCGGCCCCCCTTCCCGGGGACGGCCGCCCCGCCAGCGCCCGCGGCCCGCCCCGGAGCCCCGGCTCCCCGCCCCTCCGTCGCCCCCGCGGGAACGAGCTCACGGCCGGACCGCGGGGCTGGCGAGGCCCTGGCCGGGCTCCGCGCCGTCCTCGCCGGGCGCCCGCCCTGTGCGTTCCCAGGGACGTGAGCCGGGGTTCGGGCACCGTCTTCACTGTTTATCCCGCCACGTTACGGGCCCCCCGGCCTGGCCGCCCCTGGGAGCGCGGCGGCGAGAGGAATCAGCGTTCGAACTGCATGTTCACCGCAGTAACCGTCGGACTCCGCACTCTCCGCACTCTCTGAATGTCCGAACATGGAATGCAAACTCCTGTCACCCCCCAAAGGTCTAGCGGCTCAGAGGAACCCCGGTTCCTTCCCCCGCCGTCCTGGGGACGGGGAGAACCGGGGTCCGCGGCGGCCGCAGAGCGGGTGGCGGGAGGAGGCGAGCCGCGGAAAGGGGAAGGCAGACAATGGTGCTCCTGGGCACATTTCCTGTGCAGAACAAAAAAAAAAGCTCCACCATCAGCAGAAGTCTCTTCCTCCAAAATAGCAGCCGAACGGAGAAAATTAGAGTGTGCATAAATTCATTTCCATTCGAACGGAGCGCAATTTCCGGCAGATTCGTACTTAAAACTGCTCTATTAATCCCACTTTCTGAACAGCTTCTTTACTTAGCATCTTCCCAAGTCTCAAGGAGTATTGCTCTTTCCCCACCACCGTCCAGTTTCCCCACGGAAGCCTCCCTCTCCCCTGCTCTCCAACTGCCAGTGAGGATTTTACTGCGAAGGCTAACTTTATTGTTCCTGTCCATTGCTTTCTTTGCAAAACTGAACTGATGTGTTGAACTCTGGTATAAGCCGGCTGCTGGCTGCGAAGTCATAACTGCAAATGAGAGCCTGGTGGAAAGGATGCGTTTCTGAAATGGGTAAACGTAAAAGAGAGTAAACCTGATAGGACTAATAGACGTTTGCAGTTCTTGTCATGGTGTGGGATCCTTCCTATTCCACACAAGTCACCTTTCACCATTAGCAATACTTAGGACGCTAGGACATACCTTCCTCCTCCCAGTTTTAAAGAGCAGGATTGACAATCACCCAAGCCTATTCAAAAGAGTATTAGTCTTCATAAATATTCAGTGTCAGCCCATTCAGTCTCCCCAAACCCACTTCTAAAATATTTGCTTTGCCACTGTGCAACTGTATCTGCCTTGAAAATTCTTTGTTGGAAATAAAAAAAAGAATGTTAGCATCATTTGCAGCCATTCCCTTTCTGAAACGTCATTGCTTAACTCTCCTGTCTTTGAAACTGTATATTTCTTTTACTTAATAGTGTTTAAAAAATGAAATTACTACATCTTGGTTTACTAAAAATGTGTTAGGTCTTAATTTCACTCATCCCTAAATTCCTTACTGTTGCACATCCCAAGATAGAAATCTATATTTGCTTCATCATAAAATCTAAACAAAATGTAATGGTTCTGGTTTCCTTTAGTGTTTACAGATCACAAATAAACCCCAGTTATTGGTAGTTAAAACCTTAGAAATGCTAATATTTAGTCTTAGTTTCTATAAAATAAACTAGCATACATATTTGAATTATATGAAGCATGGTGCATATAATGCATAAACATTTAAATATCTGGTTTGTGTTGGCAAAATGATTTTTAAAATATGGGAATATAGAAGTCTATTAATTTTGTTAAATAGTTGCATAAACTGGGCACGTGAGTGTCTGCACGACTTTGTGAAATAACTTTTATTGCTTCTTTACTTTCTGTCCTATATTCCCATTACAAAAGTACTAACTTGGTTTCTTTTAGTTAGGCATGTCTCCAATGAACCAAGGGTTCTCAGTGATATGCAATTAAAGCCAAAGTATTTGAAAATCAATTCTTAAAAGCCATATGGGGGGGGGGGGTGAGTATATATAACAAGATTGAGGGTTACTTTTACTGGCAGTGTTGATTTCTTTTAATTATCTTATTAAAACAAATGATACTTTTCTATTAATAAAAAGAATAATGTGAACAATCATGATAACAATATTTCTTCTTAAGTTATTTGTATTAGCTTCAGTTTGAGTTCAAGTTGCAGAACTGTACTTTCAAAGAGTTAAATGAACTTTATTATTATTGATGCAGGGAGAAAACTTGGGGTACCATTGAAGAGCAAAGCAATATACAGTTGCAGCCAAAGCTGCTTTTCTCCCATTGCAGACTATATTCAGTGAATTTATTTCTAGAAATGAAAGTTCCTCTTTCTTTGCTAATCTTCAGTAAAATACTGTTCTCATGAACTGGAATATTTCATACCTTTTTAAGTGAAAAGACTAGACAGAAATGAAAAAGAATTGTTCAGCCTCCTGCTGTTAGGGGTGAAAAGGTGGATATAGGAACAACCAGCAGGGAAACTGTGTACTTCTTTTTTTCCCTCCCTTTCTTCCTTCAACCACTGTTTTAGTTATGGGGTGTGTGTGTGTGTGTGTGTGTGTGTGTGTGTGTGTGTGTGTGTGTTTGAAGACAATATCTAAAGAAAAAGATTTTCTAGAGGACAGAACAGGGCATTGATAGTTAGGCTTTCTTTTTGTAATATGACTTTTAACAAGACATGCAGGTGTGTGTTTTTTTCATAAATTTTTAGGACTACATTAATTTACAATAAGACAAAACAACACAAAAATATTGAATGCTCCCAAATTACCGTTCTATAGCTAAGGTCCTTATTCATTTGGCCCTACTATCTGGGTTGCCAAGGAATTTCTATCTCAGTCTCTGCTCTCCTCTCCTATAACTACCTTCCTCTCCTAACCAGCTTTCTTTCCCGTCCACAAATGAAAGCAGTTATCGAATAACCCGCAACATCTGCCTGACAAACATTGAGTCTAATTCCCTCCCAACTGGTTTTTTCCCCCCTTAGGGGCGGGAGGAGAGAACACAGGGAGCTCAGAACATGGGCTGAGAGTATAGTTAGATTCCTGCAGACACAGATTCACTGGCAGATTCTTTCCAGTTTAGCCTCAGGAACTGGTGGCTGTTCTCACACCTGGACCAATAAACCTTGTCACAGGTTTACAATTGACAAAAGCACCTCTCCCTCCTCCTTAGGAGATGGGCTTAGCTTTACTAGCTAGATCACTACCAATTACATCTTCAACCTGAATTCCTTCCTCCACTTTTCCCTTCACTTTATTGTCCCCTTTCCATCCCTCTATCCTTAAATCAGAAGAATTCAGGGGAACCTACTTCTCAATTTTTGTGTCCTGGTCCTATGGCTGAGTTCTTGAGGGCTACTCTTCTCTTTGGCTCACAGACATCTGATAACTGAAGCACTCTGCCCCGATTACAGGAGCCCAAATATGACAGCTTGCCCATTCACCAGCAGAACTTTAGCCACATGTCTGCCTCTGCTAGAGTTGATTTGCTTCTAAATGGTGTTTGGGATGAACTTACCCATATCAATGAAGACAAGTGGGCTCAAAAGTACTGTGTGTGTTAAAAACAACCAACCATATTAAACCAAGGGAGTTTCAGAGTTATCCATCTAAACCAGTGAAACAAGAAGCCAGAGAAATACCTAACTGCAGCTGTGAAATACAAATTTCTACTTCATTCTATTCAGCCAGAGAAATTATTTTAAAATTGTTTCTGCTATTATTGTTTGCATTATTATTATTAACATTTTGTTTTTGTCATCATGGCTGCACATTTTGTTTTATTTGTGTTGTTACTGCATCTATTATACTATTCACAGTAGTTTAGGAACATTAGTCAGATTAATTAGTTTATCAGTAATTTAAAACTGAAAACTAGTAATTAAGCCAAAAACTAAAAATGATCAGGGATGATTCATACCAATGTAGGATTTGGGAGGAAAAGAATCTAAACTTTGGATATAAAATTTGGCAGCTGTTAAATAAAACAGGACTTGGGGATCAGAAATATGACAATTGAAATATCCGTTGTCACTCAAATTCAGCTAATATCATTCTGTGATTTGCTTTGTACAGTAAAAAAAAAATTATATTTGTTTTTGTTGACATAAAACAAAGACCCCATGCTTGTTCTTCATGTGAATTTCATTTGCACGTGGATTCCCTCTGCCTAGGCACATCCAAATATCTATTACTCCCCTCCAGGTTTTCTTCCTTCATCTCTTTGCTGTTGTTGTGCATCTCACTGAAGAGGGTGCATCATTTAAGACAGGTATACAATTTCAGCCCTCTCCATAGACAGGTTCTATGGAATATAAATTCAATAATGTAATTCCACAACATGCTCTTTGCTCTCTTTCAAATATAATTAATGTTTTAATGGTGTAGTTCTTTGCACACACAAACACAACAACAAAAAAAAGATAGATGAATCCTCTAGTTTTGTTATTTGTGCATCTATAACAGAAATGGATGTGGCTCTTTCACTGGCTCCTATAATTTCTCAACTCTCATCCCACAGAGAATAAATCTGTTTAGGGAATAACTGCACGGTTTGTTGTATGCCCCAAAATATTTAAAGCAATAAAAAGTGCAAGCCCATACTTTTCGATAGTCATTTTTTTTTGTCAAATCTCCTAGAAAATAAAGGCTATTCTGAATTGATATTCTGATACATTCACTTGATAACAGTTAATATACACAAAAATCACTATCCTAAACTGCTGGTTGTCTTTTCCAAGTTTTGATGATGGAAACTGAATTTCAATACTTTCCATTTTATCCAATTGTGGCTAAACTGACACAGATGTATACAAACTAGCAACCATAATAACAAAACTGTGACTTCCATAAGAAATTGCTTACTCCATCAAATATCTCGGTTATGTTTTACATGGATTCATTCATTTAATTTCCATTGGTTGTACATTGACAATCATGTAAAATAGATGGTTAAAAAGACTGACAGATGTAAATAGCAATATGGCCAGTACAAGCTGAGTGGTCAAATGCTGCTGAGCTTCCATATTAAAGTGTAGTATATCCTAATATTTCATTTTAAAGCTGATTATAATTATTAGAAGGTACCCCTCAGACTGTAGGACATAATATGTTTTCAACTTTTAATAAAGTACAAAACCTATAAAACTTAATCCAATAAAAACATTAACCCTTAACTTTTCTATTTTATTTTTTGGTTAAATAAACTAGTTATTTGGAACAAATACACTGATTCCCAACCATCTTTCTAGTTGGCTGTTTTGATTTGTGAATGTATAGAATGTGCTGGTGGAAGAAAACATTTTACACATTTTTCCACAGTTTTTTAGAGGGAGGTATGTAAAAGGGATATTTTTTTTCTTTTATGTGGTTTTTGATGTTTGAAATTGTGATTTTTTTTTTTAATGAACAAGATAAGGAGTAGCAGTGGCTGAACCAAGTAGATCTTTTAACTGGATGGAAAAGAACTATTCTCCAGTGCAACTGTGCAGAAAAAGTGGGGGAGACTGTGATTTCTGAAGAACTCACTTCTGCTTATGCTTTTTGTTATTGTTTGAGAAGGTGACCCATCAGGGTTCCTTTCCCATTACTTTCCTTCAAACTGTTTTCCTTGAAAGCATAAATGTGGGAACTACTTATTCATTCATCCTTTCACAAGCTAACATAAAGAGCAAGTATTTTAGTTAAATTTTTAATATAAAAAGTCCTTACAGTTTCAGAGATTATATTAGTTAGTACAGGACCAAATGATCAATCCTACTTGAGAAGATTCAGTTAACTTGATATTTGCCTCTAGTGAGTTATATAAAATAAATATAAATATAAAGGTAAGATTTTTACAATATTGATCAGCAATGACATGTGAGCTGACAAAAAGAAATTCTCAGACTTTTAATATCTGTTCTGACTTATCCCTTGTTTTTCTCTTGATTTGTTTTTGAAGTAGTAACATGACAATTTATCTGGTTTCCAAATGAGGGTCTGTTTGGCTCAGATTAATATTAAAGAAGATCACATATAAGGTTGGAAAGTATTTTTAATGAGAAAAAATTAGACTACCGAATGTCAGATCTATGGTTTTCCGCAGGGCAATGAAAATGGTACTGACATCACTTTGCACTTTAACAATCAGATTCGGTTGGGGTACACGTTGTTTGTTTAACCCGACAGTTCGGTGCACCCCGTCGCACACTTTGCACACTCATTAAAACGATTATTCACGACCTGTCGAGTGTTTTCGGGTTCATTCACAGGAGAGGCATGGAGCAAGCGAGCACAATTCAAGTCAACACTGTCCACTACCCCATGCACGTGAGGAGGAGCTGGTGTGTCCATAAAAAGACGGAGGGAGGGCTGAGTGAGCACACCCTAGCTATCCGTCCTGTTCATCTGATGTTCTGGAATCTCAGTCTCAAAAGAATGCCAAGAGTGCTTGGTCCTAAAGGGCCATGTTCCTGTGTTAATTTCAAGGGCTTGCTACAGGACAGAAAAATAAACTAAATAAACAAACTCAAAGCTCTCCCTCTGCTTCTCCTTTCAACCTTCTGCAAAGCTTGAGGTCTGGGCTCAGCCACCTCTGCCTGCAGCCCTATGACTATAAGGTTCCCAGTACAGATGCTGAGGTTAAGCAATTTCAGGAAGACTTGACAGGTTGAGGAGATACCTTTTCCAACTCCCAAGACCCTTTCATCCTCAAGAAATAATTTGGTTAATTTTCTCCCCAATATACTTCACAAATACTGGAGGGGATGTGGGAGCTCAACAGATGAAGAATTGGACTATTACCTGTATTTGGTAGATGCATTTCAACATTTTAGCAAGGAAAGATTCATCCTCCAAACAACAACAACAACAACAACAATTATAAAATGAGGAGTGAATAGCCCTCAACAAATTAAGCTACTTTTATTTTCCAATTTCCAAGTCATCTTTCCACATTTTGTAATGACAATAAGAGAAGCAGACAAACGCATCACAATCTCCTACTACTATTACATTTTGTGTGTAAAGAACACCCCATGGTCTTTAGTGTTGTATTTGTTCAAATGAACCCTGATACGTAACATTTACATGTGAGATATTAGTCCAAGAAATACCCATTCTTTATACAACAGAATGGTACACATACACTAAATCATAGAATAAATGAGTGTATGCATTTAATATCTATTGGAGAACTCTGAAATATCCTGCATATTATAAGTAACCCTGGCATAACTTAAAGTCATAGGTACTTTTTAAACAAGGCAATTTCTATATTCAAATCCTGCTGCTCCTTGATTTTTCATCTAGGGCATTAGTAAACACAGAGGCCACCTTATTGTTATGAGGGTAACTTAGTTGTGCCAACAGAAAAGGACAAGACATTCATCAGTTTCATTCTATCATATCTGAGACCATAAAATTACCTGTGTTTCCATTTTATTGAAACACATCAATACAATATGTGAAGAGAATGGAAGTGTTCAAGTAGCTTGAGATTTTAATGAGAAATGGTTAACTACTGAAAAAGCAAGCATGAATAAGTAATTTCATAAACTATTTGGGTTGACATAATTCACTATCAGGTTTACTTAAAATTGATATGTCAAGCATGTTTCCTATATATAAGCTTTCATTAAAACCAACCTGTGATAATAATCAAGAGACAGATGCTGAAATATGTAAGTAAATAACCAAAAGCCTCTATATAAATAAACACAAATCAATGCAATAACAGGCAACCACTATTGATGTAGGAATGATCAATTTTAGTCTTCCAACCTACAATAGGCTCAAGATGTATAATTAAAAGTATATTTTCAACTCCATTACTACTACTACTGGAATAACTAAAAAAATAATAAGCTCTAATGCCAGTTCTACCTGATTCTTTCATTCAGTCTAGAGTACTTTGGTGGGATGGGAGGAGTACCAACTTTTTTCTAAGAAAGCTTTGCCAACTTTAAAACTACATTGCTAATTAAAAAATTATAAAAGTATTAAATAACAAAATTATCACCTCATTCTTGTTCTGAATTTTTCAACCTTCTTCATAGCCTCTAATTATTTATTCATTCAGCACATTTTAAGAGGAAAAACACACAATAGCACTCATTATTTTAAAAGACTTTTGAACTACCCTACTACCTTTGGGTTTAAAGATTCTTTGGGCTTTTGTTAAAACAAATGAGAAAAATGTCATTTCCTTAATATATCCTGGAAGCTCTCATGCCTGTGCCTGCATATGCAAGCAATCTGAAACAAGGGGAGAGGGGCGGGGAGCATCTGTGCTATTCCAAAATTGTTTCATATAATGATTGCAAAACAAACAAGTGTCTGACTCAAAGAAATAAATATACTTTGGATTTCTAGAAATTCACATCTAAAACATTTCAGATTTTGCTTAAAGTTAAATTTCCTTTTTGAGAATATCCCTGGATGACAGAATTAATTTAGATTAGCAAGCACCGGTATATGATGAGTTTGAGCATTTAGGTTTTGTAGAGTAATGAAAATACTGTGTTCATATTTTTTCTTAATCAACAAAGATGCTTATTTACAGTCATCCTTGAATTAGTGTGGTCCTTCTGAAGCACAGGCCTCTAAACGAATTTATTTATAAAATTCATCTTTTTTGAAAGTGATTTCTCTTACATAATATCACCAGAACATAAACATTGATTTTTATTATCTTTACATTTTTATGTGACCAACCAATCTCTTTGATTCCTCTTCTTCCCATCTAGGGAAAAGGATTCAGGGCAACCAGA
>PVJN01031172.1:0-25100 GCA_004026805.1 Lasiurus borealis
TGACTCATTTCCAGAAGGGTATAATGAAGTCAATTTGTAACAGAGCCACTCACCAACAGAGAAATTAGTAAGGTATAATGGAGAGGAAGTGAAATAACAGTTATGAGAGTAAGTCTAAACTTTAATTTCTAGCAGCATCAGATGTTCAGAACTACTCTCTAAACTTAACTAAAATGGTGAACAAAGATATATATATGTAAAGTGTAATTTTACATGTACTGCTGAGTTAAAAACCAAGAAACAAACGAAAGGTTTGATAAAGCCCCCACATGGATGTACAGGAAACTTAGAAGACAAGTGATAAATGCATCTTTTCCTTCTGAGAGTTACTGTCCAGTCCCTAGATACCTGAGTTTTCTCTAAGAACTGTACAACATGCAGGAGACCCATGAGAATGATTAGCACTAGCTCAAAGTGGTAAATTAATAAGATTTCCCATCAGTAATAAAAAGGTAAAGAAAAATTAATACTGATATTCATAAGGGCATAGAAAAACAAAGCTCACCTGTCTCAAGCCAGGACAAAATAAGGATCATGTTGGGGCTGATCCTTAATAATTCATAACTATAAAACCACCCTGGTCGATTTACAGTTGAATTTATAATAACTCTGTTGTCTGAAAACCCTAGGAAGAGAATAGAATTTAAAGAATTTAATTAACTGTCAAGGTGATTGAAAGAAACAAATGAAAATCTAAGGTGAGAATTAGTAAACTGAAGGATAAATTTAATAAAATTATACAGAATGTAGTCAAGAAAAAGAAAACTATGGTAAATAAAATAAGAGTGCCAAAGAAAATAATAAAAGAAATTCAGATGAAATAATATTAAAAGAGATAAAAGCTGCCCGACTGATATGGCTCAATGGTTGAATATCAATCTATGAACCTGGAGATCACAGTTCAATTCCCAGTCAGGGCACACATGTCTGGGTTACAGCCTTGATCTCCAGTAGGGGGCATGTAAGAGGAAGCCAATGAATGATTCTCTTTCATTATTAGTGTTTCTATCTCTTTCTCCCTCTCTCTTCCTCTCTGAAATCAATAAAAATATATATTTAAAAATAAATAAAAATAAAAGAGTTAGCTAAGAATTTTCCAGAAATGTTGAAACACGCTAATCATGAGAATGAAAAACGCAATTATGAATTCAAAATACAGATGTAATTCCAACTGTCAACAGCATCAATAAAATCTTATATAATAAAGAGATAATATGCAAATTGACCATCACTCCAACACACAAGATGGCCACTCCCAGGTGGTCAAAGATGGCCACTACAAGATGGCTGATAGGGGAGGGTAGCTGTGGGCAATCCGGCCAGCAGGGGAGGGCAATTAGAGGTGACCAGGCTAACAGGGAAGGGCAGTTGGAAGAGACCAGGTCTGCAGGGGAGGGCAGTTGGGGGTATGAGTCCTACAGGGGAGGGGAGTTGGGGGGGGCAGGCCTGCAGGGGAGGAAAGTTAAGGGGAACAGGCCTGTAGGGGAGGGCATTAGGAGTGACCAGGTCAGCATGGGAGGGAAGTTAGAGGCAATCAGGCCAGCAGGGGAGGGAAGTTAGGGGCAACCTGGCTGTCAAGAGAGGAAAGTTAGGGGCGACCAGGACAGCAAGGGAGGGCAGTTGGGAGTGACCAGGTCAGCAGGAGAGGGCAGTTAGAGGTGACCAGGCTGGCAGACAAAAGCAGTTAGGGGCAATCAGGCAGGTATGCGAGTGGTTAGGAGCCAGCAGTCCTGGATTGTGAGAAGGATTGTCCCAGATTGGAGAGGGTGCAGGCTAGGCTGAGGGAAACACTCCCCCCACCCCAACCCCAGCATGAATTTCATGTACTGGGCCTCTAGTACATATATAATCACCTATAGTTAAATGTGTCATGGGGAAAAAGCATTTGTTTTCTTTCCTCAAGAGTAAATATTGGGAAAATATATCATGTTTTAAAATTTATCATCATAGTTTCTGTCTTTAAAAAAATTATTTTAGGAATTATATTTGCATTTGTACTGGAATAATACCTGATGTATTTTTCTTGTCTCCCAAAGGTTTATAAGGACTTGGGCAAAGAATTAGAAAACTGAAAAATATTTCTCTCGATCAAAAAGCTGTTTTTGGAAAATGCCACAGCACAAACCAAGGTTTTGCTTCTTTGTTTGCTTGCTTGCTTGTTTGTTTGTTTGAAGTACAGGTTGAACTAAAGTTGCAGTTCTCATCTGTTTTGAGCCATTTCTACTAGGTACAAAATTCTTAAATATGGCATCAAGTCACCAGAAGTGCTTTCCTGCTTTAGTAGCCAAAAGCCATCTTGGCTTCCTCTTTCTGCAAGCTCCCACTAACCTACTTAGCATTCCTGACCCTTAGCATCTCTGCCACTCTGACAGGACAGCTCACTCAGAGGTCAGAGGCTCTCTCTTGTTCAGCACTGCCCTTTTAACATCCACAATACTGGCTCAGAATGAAAAGCATACTCAATAGATTTTTCCCAAGTATACTGGAAGGAAGAAGCATGCTCTTTTTCTTTTTCCCCTAAAATATTTTTAATTGATTTCAGAGAGGAAGGGAGAGGGAGAGAGACATAGAAACATCGATGATGAGAGATAATCATTGATTGGCTGCCTCCTACATGCCCCATCTGGGGGAATGAATCTGAAACCTGGGCATGTGCCCTGACAGGGAATCCAACAGTGACCTTCTGGTTCACATGTTGTTGTTCAAAACACTGCGCCACGCCGGATGGGCAAACTGCTCTTCGTGACCTGGTTTAGGAGAAACATCCTTTCTTTTAGCGTTTTAAATCAGGGAGAAACTAAGAGACCCAAGAGGAAAACAGTTTGCATAGAAAAATAAAAGGAAGTATTTGGATTTGGATTTTTTACTCTTTATCTAATATTGCAAACAAAAAGACCAAAGGGTAATAATACAAATGTTCTCAAATTGACCAGTGGGCACCTGCCAAAACTGAAAAGGAATTGGGCTTAATTTTTAGCAAAGGGGCCCAGGAGTGTTCACACTCTTAAGAAAGAACATCCTATCCTCTGGGTCGGTGATTAAATACATTGCCCCAGGCAAGGTAGTAAATGAGAGTGTCAATTTAGGTTAAGTTTGGATTATGCTTGTCTAAGACAATAGTGGAACCAAATGACCCCATGATTTATGTTATCCTTAGAGAGTACATTTGATACCCCAAACCAAACATTGACAAATAACAGCAACTTTGAACTGCAAGGCACATTTAAAGTTAGATTTTTTTATTGGACTTTATTAAAATCATGGTTCTAATTAATAAAAATGTCTCAAAATGTCATTTGTAAAAAAGATTAGGAGAAAAAAAAATATGTAGGGGGACACTTAGCCCCAAGCTGCCTGTCCAAATTATAATCATAAAATATAAAATTTGGCTTGTAAACTTTGGCTAAACAGAATTTGTCAGTAATTTTAGACATAATCTCCAAGAGAAATATTAAGTTCTTAAAAAACATAATTCAACTCATTACTTCTATAAACCTACTAGAATACCTTATGCATACACCTTTGAATGTGCAAAATAGTTAATCATATTACATGATTCATAAGCCTATCCTAGCAGTAAAGGACAGATTCTTCACAATGTGGCTCAGTGAAGGAATCTACTGCTTCATATCCTTTTGTTTTAAATATGCCAGGGAACACTCAGGAAAAAGTTAAAAACAGTGAAACTCATATTCATTACATCTCAGTTGTGATTTTTTTGAATTTTTTTTTAAACTTCCAGATTTTGCCCTAGCCAGTTTGGTTCAGTGGATAGAGTGTCTGCCTGTGGACTGAAAGGTCCCATGTTCAATTCTGGTCAAGGGCACATGCCCGGGTTGTGGGCTCGATCCCAGAAGGGAGTGCAGGAGGCAGCCAATTAATGATTCTCTGTCATCATTGATGTTTCTGTCTCTCTCTCCCTTCTTCTCTGAAATAAATAAAAATATTTTTAATAAACTTGCAGATTTATGAATGTAACATTTGAAATTTAATCATTCAATATAATTTAAAAATTATAATTTAAAAATATAAGGACTTTACGCAAAAGAAACTTTTGATATAGTGTTTTTAAATAACAGTTTTTAAAAGGCTGCAAAATTAGCAGTTTAGATATTTGTTTTCTTTATGATAATCCAGTCCTAATCATTTGTCAGACATTTAAAAACACATCTATAGCTTAGATTTCAAGGTAAGTATCATCAAACTCTATAATTATTTACATCTTCATCTCTTCTGCCAGACCATGTTCCTTGATGGAAATATCTTTGTCTCTATATTTAGTGTTTGGTATATATAATAGGTATTCAACGAAGGTTTACAGAATGACTGAATGACTCATTACTTTTATAAACTTACTAGAATACCTTATGCATACACCTTTGAATGTGCAAAATAGTTAATCATATTACATGATTAATAAGCCTGTCCTAGCAGTAAAGGACAGATTCTTCACAATGTGGCTCAGTGAAGGAATCTACTGCTTCATATCCTAGAAACATCAATGAGAGAGAGACATCGATCAGCCGCCTCCTGCACGCCCCCCTACAGGGGATGTGCCCACAACCAGGATACATGCCCTTGACCAGAATCAAACCTGGGACCTTTCAGTCCACAGGCCAACGCTCTCTCCACTGAGCCAAACCGGTTTCAGCAGGCCCTATAACTTTTAAGACAGAGATGCCTCAGTATCTTCCATTATATTCTCTATTCAGCTGAAAACTAACACCATCTGCAACCCTGTGAGTGAAAGTCTTTTGACTCTCCCATCCAAGCC
Source organism: Lasiurus borealis (assembly GCA_004026805.1). Taxonomy (NCBI): domain Eukaryota; kingdom Metazoa; phylum Chordata; class Mammalia; order Chiroptera; family Vespertilionidae; genus Lasiurus; species Lasiurus borealis. The sequence continues at coordinate 4,775 of PVJN01031172.1, forward strand.
AGAAACCCAGCCAAAAACAATATAAAAAACTGCCCATCAACCTGGTATGGTTGTAATTAACTAGTTATTAATAATAGAAAAAGAACAAAGGGCAGGCCAGACATTATAGATATGTCACTTGGGCAGCTTCACCAGAAAGCTACATTTCACATTCTTCAGGGAACCACTAGCCTTTTCCTTGCAGATCACTAGGGGAAGAAGGGGAGAAAGACGCATGCCCAAAGAAGTTGGGTTGACATAGGAAAGGCACTTGCCTGTCAGTCAAACCTAGGAACAGAGAACATTGGCCAGAGTGGGTGGAGCCAATGCAAACCAGGAACATTTGGGAATACATAATCCCCTAAACAGCAGAGCTTGCACTCTGGGCTCTTGGCTCTCTCGACTCTCTAGTCCCTTTGGCTTTGCTCCTGCCCATGTTCAACCACATAGCCTTGTGGCCATGTGGACTCCACATGCAATGGACTGATGGACTGCAGTGGCAAACACAAACTAAGCTAGTATGATGCTGGATTGGACTATGCCCTACATGGAATGGAAACTCTAGAGCAGTGGTTCTCAACCTGTGGGTCGCCACCCCTTTGGGAGTCAAATGACCATTTCACAGGGGTCGCCTAAGGCCATTGGAAAATGCAGATATTTACATCACGATGCATAACAGTAGCAAAATTTCATGGTTGGGGGTCACCACCACATGAGGAACTGTATGCAAGGGTCACGGCCTTAGGAAGGTTGAGAACCATTGCTCTAGAGACTGGCTTTCATTGTAGCACTACTGAAGCCACAGCCACATTTCTTCTCTGGCCCAACAAAGGGAAATGGGACAAAGGAAACTCAGGGGTGTAAATTCCACAGAAATAAAGCTTTCTACAATATTTCCCATGAGGGTCTCAGAAAATTCCTTTTCTAGGAATATCGCAAGAAGCCCAACATATCTCACTAGCAACAGGAGGGGATAAGGACCTCTCCCCACTGATAACAAACGTGCAGAATTATAATAATTGATTGTCTTATGTCACTGAGGAGATTTGTTTTGCAGCAGTAGATAACGGTAGCAATGGGTCTCCTGACTCCTCACACATTAGTCTCTGTAGTTCTCTATGCTGTCCTCTTCACATTCTGCTTCCTCCTACTTCCACTTCTCAGTACAACCAACACTTTTTCTAAACATCTACAATATTTAAAGTATTCTAGATACAGTCAAACCTCAGTTCTCAAATGTCTCCTACCACGAACAATTCAGTTCTCAACCAGGTTGTTCACAGAAAAAATGTCTCAGTGTGGAACAAAACTTTGGTTTTTTTACTTGACAACCCTTTCATGCTGGTACTTCAGCATGACAAAAAGCATCTCTCAGGAAATGAAGAAAGAGAACACCTTTGTTGCTAGCTAAATCCAAGATTAGCACAATTTTTAAAAATTAAGAGGCAATCAAGAGTGCTAATTTGCTAAGGGTGTGAAAGTGCTCACAAAACAACCATCACAAGCAATAGAAGAAGTAGAAAAAATGTTGATTTGGATAAACAAAAAGCAGTTAGCCAGTGATAACATTTCAGAGGCAGTGATATATGGAAATTTTGATTAAGGCTAGCACAGGGTACTTCGATAAATTTAAGAAAAAAAGTATTTATTTATAAATAGTACATTAGACATGTACTATATATAAGAAAGGTTAAAACAGGGAATCAGTTGGGAGTTTGGAACAGATTAATTCAATTTACATTAATTCATCGAATTCGTTGGGGGAAATGATTAGGTTTTCAAACCAGTAACTTCTAGAACAGCCTCTCTGGAACAAATTTAGTTCAAGAACCGAGCACAGTTTTAACTCTCATGGTCAAGAATGAACGACTGGCTAAACAAATAACTGTCACACAATTTGGTCAAAGTGATATGGGAAAATGGGACTGGAACGCATGGTGTTCCTCTAGGCAGGTTGGTTCCCGGGTTCTTTGTCAGGTGGAGTGGAAGAATGAAATGATAGAAAAAGGTGGTATAGTAAAAGGTGGAAATTTATTGAGAAACAAGCACAGATGCCTATACAGGGAGGGGAAAGAGTCCCACTGAGCCCCTTTGCCTTTGGTTTCTAAAGGCTGCAGATCTTTGTGCTTTGATAGCCCCTCTGATTGGTCACTATCCCCTTAGATTGGTTACCACAGCAACTCTAAAGCTCAAACCTCAGGTGAAGTACAGGAAGTACGTACAGAGATTCTCTCCTCCCTTATTGTTTCCCTATTTCCTCTGGGCTTTCTTCTTTCCTCTCTGAAAGAGGGGCTTCCTTCCTTTATTCTGTAAATGTGTACCTTTCTGCAGCTCTCAGCTCCCTTATTTTATGTAAATGAACCCTTTGCAGCTCTATAGCCCTGTGCTTTTTCAATGGATTCCTTAATTTCTAAAATTTCCTAAACCTGCCTATTTCACCCCTAAAAAGTCCTTTTTAAAGTACCAATATAATTATGTAGAGAATGGATAAATAGGAGTGGGGTGTGTGTGTGTGTGTGTGTTGCATGTGTATAGTGGTTAGAGAGGCAAGCATGAAAGGAGTAAAGAAAGCTTTACAAATACTTGGCAATCGGTTATACATTAATTATATACTAGACAGATAAAGATAATTATGACATGATACAAATTCACTCATACTTTATTCAAAAGTATTACTTTTAAGTTACTTATAGCATTAACTCTCCCACTATTATAATGTGTGATTATATGAATGCGTATTTTACTTTGATTGCATCATTGCATATAGTTATTTTCTATAAAAAGAACACTAGAAGAAAAATAATTACATTTTCCCCTCATATCCTCAATATTTCCATCTTCAAAAACCTATTTAGAAAGTAGTGCCTTATTTGCTAGCAATGCCTATTTAAATCATGAGTCAGATGACAAATGAAAACATTATGGGACATCTATTCATTCCATCATCCCAAATAGATCATCAAAATTCCCTTGAATAGCTTAAAATCTAGGAAGTTTCTTAATAGTTTAGGCTCCATTACAGGCCACAGAAACCTTTTATACCAAAAGGGACATATTACTTGTATTCTGTGGCTTAAAAATTATCAGATTATCTGGATAAATTCTAGGAATAATGTTTAAGAAAGTTCCTAGCCCCCAGAATTGTCCCACTACTGCTGTGTTTTGAGATGCTGCACATGACATTGGAGAAAGTTAGATACAAGAAGTTGTTAACTCAAACCCATGTTGCCTCTGGCATCATCTGAACAGCAAAATCATGGTCTCTATCCCAACTAATTTAGCTCCAAATTCAAGTCTCATACGATTGTACAAGACTGGTGAAATCCAAATCACACCTGCAACCTTAGTAACAAGGACATATGGAAAATGTTTTGTTTTGATTATTTTTTAACCTCTGGAAGTCACAGAAAAGTTGAAATGCATTTTTAACAATCCACATGATACATCAAAAAGGCTTACTGTGATTTTACAAAATAAAGAAGTCAAAGTACAGACTGAAGAAGTTCTATTCTCTCCACTCAACTGTGACCACTGAAAAGGTCAGACTGATTTATCTGCTGTGTTAGAGATGATAACGTGTATAAACCACACTTAAAACCACCAGAACCAAGGAAAATACATTTTTAATTTATTTAAGTCAAAATCATGTTTTAAAGAATTATGAACATCAATCTTGAAAACATACAAACACAGATTATACTGCTTTAAAGCTACTACAAAGCTTTAAATATTTCTTCATCTATATTTAACCAAATATCTTTTTATTATAAAACTAGAGGCCTGGTGCATGAAAATTCACATACTGAAGGCAAGGTCCCTCAACCAGATCTGCCCTCCCTCATAGTCTGGGAGCCCTCAGTGATGGGAGGCAACCCAGCAACCAGGGGAAAGTGACTCGCCCCATCAGACCTCTGCTGCTGCCACTACTGGCAGTTCAAGCCTTGGCCGGACCTGGTTACCTGATCCTCAAGTGGTCCTGGGGGGCTAGGCAGCCACCATCCAAGGCTTGCCTGCACCTAGGGCCAGCCCTGGACGGCTAGGGGCTGAAAGGACCGCGGGACTCCGGAGGCAGGCACGTGGATTGGCCGGACCTGCCCGGGGGGGGGGGGGGGGGGGGGGGGGGGGGGGGGGGGGGGGGGGGGGGGGGGGGGGGGGGGGGGGGGGGGGGGGGGGGGGGGGGGGGGGGGTAGAGGGGGGTAGGCCCAGCCATGCCACATGCCTGCTGCTATGGCAGGGCTGAGAGGACTGGGCACCGCCATCTAGTGACTATGGGCACCACTATCTTTGAGGACGTGGCAGTCAATTAGCATATTCCCTCCCTATTGGCTGAGGCTATCACCATCTTTGTGAGGGTGTGACAGTCAATTATATATTCTCTCTTTATTAGACAAGATTTGAATCCATTCTGATATGTGTTTGCCAGAGAAATTTCAAATTCTTACTTGCAGTACATAATGTTTTCATACTATAAAGCCCATTGTTTTAATTTTGAATATCTGAAAATAAAATATTTCAGAGATATTAATATATTTTAGGTTCCTTACTTCTTGGTTTGAACCAACTGTCATTTTCTCTCATAATCTATTTACATAATACAGAGCAAATTTGGTAAATGCATGATGAACAATACCCATAAATACACTTAAAATCATAAAAATCTACTTAGGCTTATTGTGAGCAAAAATTCTGCAATAGGACATATTGGGAAAGTTTTCATTCTGCATTAAAATATTATTGTAAATATGAATAATTTCTCTGAAAATATGATAAAAAGCTTTTTCCTAAGGAACGTATATACTTCCCAAATGTGAATCTTAGTAAAAATATTAAAAATATTAAAAATAGTTAATATTCTCGCTATCTAATTTTGAAGAATGACTTCTTCAGGCTTATAAATTCTGTTAACTTTCAAATTTTCATCCTGAAAATTGGAAAGTTGAAATTTTATCAAACGATTAGCTGAGAGAAAAGGAAGCCCTGTAGTTCAATGAAAAGTCATATGTTATTAATGTGTGTAGACTGCAGCTGTAACACATGAATCATAATAAGGAGCTGAAAGTTTCTAATTCAGCCTCAGTTTAGTTGTAAGAGTTGGCAATGAACCAGCTGGATGGCTGGATGCAGTTTTAGTGATAAATTGATTTTTCCCTTTATAAAACATAGGCAGCTAAGGCTCATTCCCACAAGGACAGACTAATAATATGAAATACAAAAACATCAGACTTGGAATGTCTACCTTAAAAATTTTGTAGATATTTTCTACTCTCTTTGAAAGAGATCTCTGAAAAGTCACTTAAAATAACTCAAGAAATCCTCCACCACATTTACATGCCAGCACCATAGAAAATATCAGTTTCCTACACCTCAACCCAAGATATCATCTTATATGTAATCATGGATTATTAGTCCTGGAGGGTGGGGCTATGAGTAATTTTTAATAAATTTTTTGCTTATTTCTATTTTCCACAATGAGTATTTCTTCTATAAAGAGTAATCCATAAAGTAGAGAAAAAAGTTATTTACAGGCCCCTTCAAAGGAGCAAGTTTTAAAATTCAGTGATATTCTAAGTCATATTTTATTTTTCAATTATACTTGACATACAATATTATATTAATTTCAGTACACCCCAGTGATTAGACATTATAAAATTTACCAAATGTTCACCCTGAAAAATCTCATATCCATCTGACACCATCCATAGTTATTAGAATATTATTGACTACTTGAGGCCCAGTGCACAAAATTCATGCATGGGTAGGGTTCCTAGGCCTGGCTGGTAATTTGGGCAGATCTGCGGGGCAACTGGTAGAGGGCACTGGCCTTGCTGGCCTGGGGCCTGCAGGTTGAGGGTAGCTCCAACATTGAATGTCTGCCCCCTGGGAGTAAATGCATGTCATAGTGACTGGTCATTCCAAAGATCGGTCGATTTGCATATTAGGCTTTTATTATATAGGATATTCCCTATGCTACACTTTACACCCCAAAATTATACTAGAACTAATTTGTACTTCTAGTTCCCTTCACCTTTTTCACCCATGTCCCCAATTGCAACCCCATCTGGCAACCATCACAATGTTCTCTGTATCTTTAAGTCTGTTTCTGTTATGCTTATTCATTTATTTTGATTTTTATATTCAAATGTTGACAGATAGGCACATATTGCTATTTTATTGTTCATATTTTTATAATTTTTTCTTCTTCAAGAACATTCTTTAACATTTCATGTAATATTGATTTAATGGTGATAAACTCGTTTAGCTTTTTCTTGTCTGTGAAGCTCTCTATCTGATCTTTGATTCTAAATGATAGCTTTGCTGGATAGAGTAATCTTGGTTGTAGGTCCTTGCTTTTCATCACTTGCATATGTCTTGCAATACCCTGCGACCAGCAAAGTTTCATAAATCAGCTGACAGTATTATGGGAGCTTCCCTGTAGGTAACTAACAGCTATTCTCTTGCTGCTTTTAAGATGTTCTCTTTGTCTGTAACCATTGGCATTTTAATTATGATGTGTTAGTATGGGCCTCTTTGGATTCATCTTGTTTGGGAATCTCTGCATTTGTCAGACTTATATATCTATTTTATTATGTTAACAAACTCTTATACCATCTTACAATAACACATTAATAAATAGTGGTAAGCCCAGCCAGGGTGGCTTAGTGGTTGTATCAACTGATGAACCAAAGGTCACAGTTAGATTCCCAGTCAGGGCATATGCCCAGGTTTTGGGCTCAATCCCCATTGTGGGGCATGCAGGAGGCAGCTAATCAATGATTCTTTCTCATCATTGATGTTTCTATTTCTCTCTCTCCCTCATCCTCCCTTCCTGAAATTAATAAAAATATACTTTAAAAAAATAAAATAAATGCTTTATTTATGTAACTAACACTTGGGGTTATTTCATGCAAATCTAATAGTCTTTATGATTGAACATTTTTGATAACCAGGCTGGTAAAATGATTTTCAACTCTTAGCCAAGATGGGGGGCCTAAAGCCCAGTGAAGGAGTGAAATATAGCTCTGGGAACAGAAGCAATCCCTAAGGATAAGGTCAGCTTAAAGTGGTAAGGGGAAAAGAGAAGCAGGAATACTAGCAGGAGAGAAACTTCTCTCTGAGTATTAAGATGCTTTACTGCAATGTTGAAGGAACACACTAGACTGTGATAATCAGAGGACACAAGCAAGTGTTGAGTGAGTTGTAATTGCCTTTGTGTCATTTGTACTTCGATAAATAGTCTAGGAGCACCATGAAAAGAGGGGCTATAGGGAAAAAAATGGTGGCAGAATAGACAGACGTGTCCCAAGCCTTGTCCTGAGCAGATAGAAAGAACAGACAAGGGTTGCACTGGGCGTGTTTGTTGGCGAGTTAAGGGACAGCTATACTCGAGGAGAAGGTGGGGGACTATGGCTGTATTTTCTCCTGGAGCCACCAGCTCAAACATGGAGACCATGCCATCTTGAATTTGGCACTGAATACTTAGATTTAACATCAAAAGCATGAGTTTAAATATAAATAATTGGATTTGACCAAAAGTATAAACATTTGTGCTTCAAAGAACACAATCAAGAAGGTAAAAAAATAATAATAACCTCAGAATAATAAATATATATATATATATATTACTATATATGTCCAAATCATATATAAGAAACTTGTATCTATATTTTTAAATCTCTTATAACTCAATAAATAAAAACAAGTAACTCAATTAAAACAATGAGCAAAGAATTTGAATAGACATGTCTCAAAGAAAAATATAGAGATGGCCAATAAATACATAAATGATGTTCAACATCGTAAGTCATCAGAAAATGTAAATTAAAGAAACACAATGAGATGCCACTTCATACCCACTAAAATAACTAAAACAAAAAAATTGTATCATAGCGAGTGTTGGCAAAGATATCAAGAAATGGGAATCCTCATACACTGAGGATAATGTAAAATGTTGAAACCATTCTGGTAAATAGTCTCTGATATTTCCTCAAACGATTAAACATATAGTCACATCCAGTGTCCACGTCTATAGAAGAAATGAAACCATATATCCACACAAAAAAATTTTTTACATGAGTGTTTATATCAGCACTATACATAATAGCTAAATGATACAACCCAAATGTTTATCAGTGGGCAAATACATAAACAAAATCTGGTAAATTTATACATTGGAATTTTATTATGCACTCATAAAAAATAATGAATACAGATACATACAATATGGATAAATAATAGTAATGAAAACATTACTATTCAAATTACTAGAATGACAGAAGAGATATTACTGATATCTCTTTATAGCTAAGAGAAAAAAGTCAGTCACAGAAGTCTACGTATTATATGAGTCCATTCATATGAAAGTCCAGAATAGGGATCCCACAGAAATAGAAAGGAAATTAGTGGCTGCTTAGGACCGGAGGGAGGATATGGGGAATAGGCAGATGATAGTTAAAAGAGTTTGAGGTTTCTTTTTGAGATGATGAAAGGTTCTAAAAAATCAACAGTGGTGATGATGCATGTATCTCAGAATATAATAAAAACCATTCACTTGAACAATTTAAATGGGTGACTTGTATGATAAGTGAATCATATTTCAACAAAGCTATTTTACCAATTGATAAAACAGGAAAAAGATTGATAATACCGAAAATTGATAACCCATCGAAAATTAGTACTAATGAAAGAATTAGACCATTTTATCAGCATAATGACTGATTTTTAACATTTCTTTCAACTATTGATAGATCAAGCAGATAAAAAATCAGCTTTCTACAGAAAATTTCAACAGCATAACTAAATAATATTGAGTGAGAAGACTCAGAGTATTAGAATATATGATTTTCTCAAGTACACATGGAACATTTACAAAATCAACACGTATAAGGCCATAAAACAACTCCTCAGAGTTGCAAAAAATGTGTCACACAAACCCCCATTTTGTAATTAGTATGCAATTAAGGTAGAAATTAATAGCAAAAATAAATTTTTAATTCTATGCATTTAGAAGCTAACTCATTGGTCAAAGATTGACTCAGATTAGAAATTTTATAAATATGTCCACATATTTTTTAAGAAATCTGAAATGTTATAAGTATAATGCTACCTTAACATAATCAAATATTTCACAAATAAGGACATTAGAGATTTGTACTTTCGCAAGAATTATTAGGCTTATAAATATCAGTAGAAACACTGAGGAAGAAGAAATTCCTACTTTGTAGACAGGAAAGTTTATGCAGCTATAAACAAAAAAATTAATATTGCTGTAAGCCTCATCTAAGAATGGCTATATGGGTAAAAAGTTAACAAAGTCAGATTTTTCTAAGCCTTTCTCCTGTAAATAGATAATTATGAGTATCCATTTCCATGGAAGAAGTGTTGGAGAGTTCCTGGTTTTTGTGATCCCCCTCCCAGCAACATAATTATTCCAATCAAAAAGATATTCAGATAAGGAGAGCCCGAATAAACAAGGTTTTATAAACAAGGCTTTTTCCTAAAATTTTCCTTTCCCCACCTAAGTCAGTCTAAGTTTAGCATACCTATTTTAATAGACCTCCCAGAAACAACATCATAACATCAACAGGCAAAAATGTAACCATATTTTTTTATTTTCTGGAGCATTAGGTGATAAGATAATTAAATCAATACTGTATATATTTTGCTGACGCAACTTAAAATAGACATTCTGTGGTAAAAATGGTATGTTACATACAGATAAATAATTTAAGAACAGGTAGTTAAGAATACTACTAAGACTCTAGTCTGTTTGGCTCAGTGGAGAGAGCATCAGCCTGCAGACTGAAGGGTCTTGGGTTCTAATGTGATCAAGGGCACATACCGGGGTTGTGGGCTCGATTCCCAGAAGGGGGCGTGCAGGAGGCAGCTAATCAATGATTCTCATCACTGATGTTTCTATCTCTCTCCTGCTTCCTTCCTCTCTAAAATCAATAAAAATACAATTTTAAAAAATCATTAAAAAAAAAAAAAGCACAAAATTAAAATACTTTTTAAAAAATTTTATAGGTAAACTTTCAAATTTTTTAGAATAAGAGTGACTGGCTAAAATTTAGCTACCAAACTAAAATTTCTGGACTCTAAAGTGCCTATTGACATTTAGAACAAAACTTAAAAATCTAGGTGCTAGCCGAGACCAGTTTGGCTCAGTGGATAGAGCATCGGCCTACGGACTGAAAGGTCCCAGGTTCGATTCCGGTCTGGGGCATGTACCTTGGTTGCGGGCACATCTCCAGTGTGGGGTGTGCAGGAGGTGGCTGATCGATGTCTCTCTCTCATCGATGTTTCTGATTTTCTATCCTTCTCCCTTCCTCTCTGTAAAATATCAATAAAATATATTTTAAAAAAATTTTTTTAAATCTAGGTGCTAAAACTGTATCTATGGGATGGGATATGCATATATCAGAAATATGAAATATATAGAACAAAAATCTAAAAAAAAGTTTCAACATTATTAAGCTAATAATTCAAAATTCTCAGTAATGTTTTAAGACATAGGATGAAGGATATAATTATTTATAGACAATTCTCAAGGACAATTCTAAAGGGCAAGTATATCTCCACAGTGGTTTATCATCATATACACTAGAGCTGATTCTTTTAATATCATACATGCAATGAGCACCCTTTACTTCTACTTATGCTGTATAATGAACATCCCTAATAATTATAGTGACATGTTACCATTAATTATTTTGTTTGTCCCAGGCTCTCTATCATGTACTAGTTGTTATTTTTATTTCATTTTAAAGATATATATAAAATTTGAACCCACAAAAGTTCAATTAGGTCATACATCCGGTAAACATTCAACCCCAAGTCTGTAGTTTTCAAAAGTCCTCCCCTCATTTGTCTCTCGTGTCCACAGTGGAGATGTGCCCGCAAGCAAGGTACATGGCCCCAATCAGAATCGAACCTGGGACCTTTCAGTCCGCAAGCTGACACTCTATCCACTGAGCCAAACTGGTCTCGGCTTATCCGTTAGTTTTAAAACAAAATCCAAATAGGTCTGTCTACACCTCAGAGTGTGAAAAATACAATTTACACTTAACAGTCTTTCACACTCCAGAATAAAATGCAAGAATAGTAATGACCTTAAGCAAGAGGTTCCCTGTGCTGCTTTTGGCTAACTATGTCTACCTAGCAAGGACTGCCCACTGGTTCCTCAGGCTGCCTTTATGGCATTGGGACTGCTGGTTTATTTTCAAATAGCTTCCCATTCTCAGGAACCAATGTATTACAGTTGGTTTTGAATAACTTTGAAAGTGAAATGGTGCAAGTATCATTTTTAATTCATGTTTTGCAGTCTTCTATACCCTCTTACAGAGCAGCAGTTCTCACATTTTAACATACATGATAAAGAGGGCCATGGGACTTATCATTGCTACAGCCAAGGCCCTTCTCAAAGATGCTGTTTGCATAGGTCTGAAATAGGCCTGGTGATTCCCAAATGATTGCGATATAGGTGATGTTCCAAAGACAACTTGAGAAAAATAATGGGATTTTATCTTTCTTCATGATACACTGAATATGATGATAACCATGTTTAAAAATAAAAGGGGCAAGGTAAACTGCAGGTTTAGATGAACACATTATGTCCTACTGCTGCTGCTTTCTAGGTCTGACCTAGGACAAATCTCTTAACCTCTCTGAATCCCAGTATTGTGAGGATTTAATGAGATAAAATGTGAAAGCCCTTAACATAGTACTCACCATTTACCAAAGTTCTCAAAAACATTTGCTTCCCTTCACTTTTCCCTTTTAAAACTCAGATCTTTGTATTCCACATTCAGTTTTTTTTCTCTTCCACATTACTAAGAAAGAGCAAAATGCTGCAACTCAAAAATGCCTGTCTCCTTAAACTCCTATGCATTGAACCAAGGCTATTCATTTCCTTGATGATTAATCTTCGACTCGTCACTAGTTGAATTTTCCACTGGCACCAGTACTTTTTGGCATTTTAAGCCTTCTCTGGGCAATAGCCCCATTTGTTTGGAGAAAATAAAGGATAGAAATTTAACATTTAACAAAACAATTTATAATGCACTATGTTCCGACAGCAGGAATTCACCTGAGCTTTGTTACAGAGACTTTTCTGGTTCCTTCTGAAATGGCTGTCAAGTAGCTTGAGTTATTTTGGCCTGTGTAGGGAGCGCTGACCAGTTTTTATTCTGGCTTCAAATAGAAATAAATTACTTTCTATTACTGGACGCATTACAGGAGACCTAAGTGCTCTGGGAGAGCTAAAAGAATATAATCTCCAAACTGGGTAATAGCAGTGCTATGGAAGAAGACAGGAAAGAAATGTAAAAGCTGGGCAGCTTATATTCTAATCTTCATGATTTCCTTGGTACAGGGTAGGTTGGTGAATTACAGAAGGATATTCTCTCACTGATTAACTTCTGAGAGCCTATGGGCTTTTCATGTTAAAGGGACCCTTAATTTATAAAATGATTTCTAATGGAAAACAAATGGTAGTAAACTTTAAGAAAAGACAGAATGGTATAGTCATTAAAACATTATTGAAGGAATATGAAACACTTATTTGAAAGAACTACTGGCATAGCCAAAAAGGATCTTTAAGCTCTCAATAACTTTCTAGCTCTGTTTCATTTCAAAATTTAGATTTCATAACCACCAACAGAAAATATCAGCAGGTTTGATTTATATTTAGGATTTATTTTGCCCATCTTTCACTTACAATCCTCTTATTGGCAAAAAAGTAAATACTTGGAAACAAAAATGAGATAAAATGCATTTATCAGTACAACCTACTCTCAGGAATCTAATTTGCAATACTTATTTTATCCAGAACTAAGTCTGAATTTGCTCCTATGTCTTGTGACATTGGTGATGTTATTCAACTTCCCTAGCCCTCCATTTTCTTATGTGTAATACAGGAATAACACTAATTCCCTCATAGAATTATTATGAGAATGAAATAAAGTATCTAGGACGGATGCTGGACCATAGTGGGCACTCAACAAATAAGTAAATATTTTTACATAAATAACAAGACACATAATTAAAATGCCAAAGGCAAAAGAAAAAGAGAGAATCTTGAAAGCAGCAAGAGAAAATCAGTTAGTTACCTAAAAGGGAGTACCCATATGACTGTCAGCTGATTTCCCAACAGAAACTATGCAGCCTACACGGAAGTGGCAAGAAATATTCAGTGATGAATAGCAAGAACCTACAACCAAGATTACTCTACCCAGCAAAGCTATCCTTCAGAATTGAAGGTCAGATAAAGAGCTTCACAGATAAGAAAAAGCTAAAGTAACTCATTACTACCAAACCAGTATTAAATGAAATGCTGAAGGGTATTCTTTAAGAAGAGGAAGAAGAAGAAAAAGATAAAGATAAAAATCATGAACAACCAAGTGATAACAAATACATACATATCAACAAGTGAATCTAAAAATCAAGTGAATAAAGAATCAGATGAACAGAATAAACTGGTGAATATAACAGAATCAGGGGCATAGAAAGGGAATGGACTGACAATTCTCAGGGGCAAAGGGGTTGGAGGAGTGCGAGAAGAGACTGGACAAAAATCTTACACCTATGGACGAGAACAATGGCGGAGAGTAAGTGCATGGGGTGGGGGTGGGGAATCAGATGGAGAGGAGCTATGGGGGGAGGGGAAGAGGAACATCTGTAATAAACTGAACAATAAAGATTTATTTAAAAAATAAAATATTAATAAATATTTTTTAAAAAGCTTAGTTGCCACAGGAAATTTTAAGTGATTGGATTTCTTTAGAACTAAATGTTTGAGCTTTTGCTCTTTTAGAATTGAGATAGTCACAATCTTTAGTTTTAATGAATTTATTAGTGTTTCTTATAATAATCATTATCTGAGGCTTTCCCCCCATGGATTTATCTATGGAAGAATGCAGAGTACCTACCACTTCACTGATAGGAAGGTATTCAGATTTATTTGAAAATAAGGCATACTGTACAGTGATACCTAATATTTGGAAGTACATTTATATAAGAATTTGTCACAATTATAATAAGTTAACTATATCATTTTCAAAAATTTAATTGTATATAGGCAAAATTACAGAAGTCTTGAAATATGCTACAGCTTGGAGTTTAATTGCAACTGGAAAACTATCCTTTGGAAAGCATATGTGGATGGAAATATTTATGAGTTGGCATAGAGAGCTGGCACAGTACATTTGCTATGGGATAATTTTAACTGTTACGTTGTTTTACAAGCTGAATTTTATCTGTTGCTTTTATGGAAGGATTGAACAAGTCTATACATTCATGATACAAGCTTAGGTGCTATTTTAGTTTCAACTCCAGATATGCTTGAGAAGATTTAACAAACTTCCTACAAAAAAATGATCAAATGAAACAAACTGTGGAAAATTTTCCACATAAGGGCATCATGGTAGTTCACATTCTCTATTGTTTCCTATATCATCAATTTTGCACAAGATTTTGATAAAGGAAAAGATAAACCTCAAGAATCTTATTATTTTGGACCATAAAAAAAAAAAAAAAAAAATCCAAAAGTAAAGAATGATCAAACCAAAGAAGTCATGAAACAATGAGAATCGTGACATGCATGTTAAATAGAAAAGGGAGTCATATAATAAGTTTTCTGCTCATTCTGATTATAATCAAAGTTTGTCAAAACAGAGTAGCCTTTGCCCCAAAAGATTCGAAATTTCCAAGTTTATCCTTAAGTATTAAAATAGCTCCACTTTAGGAATATTATTAATGTCATGTGTCCACCTCTGATGCATTCTTCAAAAATATTAAATTTTAGTAATATGTCTTATGGAAATATCTATATATAAAGTTTTTCATGCAATACTATTCAAATAAAAAAAATTAAAAATCTAAAATTGTCCAAAGTAAGCAAGTGATTAATGAGATACATTCATAGTGAATTAGTCTGTAGCTATTGAAAAATGATGTAGGAAAATATAATGATATGAGGAAATGGGCATTTGAATTCAAGTGAAAAAATAAATAAAGCGATCCTATTTTTGTTTAAAAATTGTGCCTATGCACTGGAAAACTGGTTTTAGTATTCACCGGTGGTTTTCTCTATGCGATACGGACTTATAGTAGTTTATTTGCTTAGAAATTAAATGTACATTGTGAAATTATAGCAATGAATACATATTTATCTTTGTGATAAGGAAGTGCTTATTATAAAAATGAAAAAAAAGGTATATAAGTAGTGACAACTGTCTTTTTACAAACAAGCAGACTACTTCTCTATTGACATTTTTGCTTCCAACTTCCTGTCAGAGTACTGAGTTGGATCAAACCAGGACAAATCACCAGAAGAGCCAACTCATAAATCAAGGAAGAAAACTGAACAAAGGCCAAATGTATGTTAGGAACTAGGGAACCAGAACTAAGTCAGAACCAGGGAACCCAGAAAGCATTACACAGGTTATCCAGTGATCAAAGGGCCAGAAACTGAAACCCAAGGGGTGGAAAGCAATTGTTTCTGGGCCCAGCTCCATCTTCCATGTCTCTCAGTCAGACTTTAACAGAGCTCTAGGTGAGCTGCAACTTTCCTGAAATTGTATTAGGAAAGGCAACTATAAAAAGAAGTACTTTAAATTCTAGATAAACTAATGGCCTAAATTTAAATTCTAAACTCCAATGTGAAATTTCAGTCTCTGATTCTAGAGTAGTTTGCTGTGAATGTTATGAGGAAAAGATAAGGTTGTACACAGCTTGGGAATTCCCCTGCTAATGTTCCCTCCAAACTTTAAAGAAAATCCTCTTCCAATATTACTATAGCTATGGTGAAAGATAATCACTTAATTAATTTTAAATAATTATCTCCATATTAAAATAATCTAAATTCAGTTCAATTTCCTTCATAAGGCAATGTGGTGTTTTTTTTTTAATTCACCTCTGAATTTCTCCAAGAAAGAAACACAGGACTCAAGAATATCAGTATAGCCCTGACTGGTTTGGCTCAGTGGATAGAGCTTTGGTCTGTGGACTGAAGGGTCCTGGGTTTGATTACAGTCAAGGGCATGTACCTTGGTTGCGGGCACATCTCAATAGGTGGTGTGCAGGAGGCAGCTGATCGATGTTTCTCTCTCACTGATGTTTCTGACTCTCTATCCTTCTCCCTTCCTCTCTGTAAAAAAATCAGTAAGATATATATATATTTTTTTAATATATTCTATTGATTTTTTACAGAGAGGAAGGGAGAGAGATAGAAAGTCAGAAACATTGATGAGAGACATTGATCAGCCACCTCCTGCACGCCCCACAGTGAGATGTGCCTGCAAGCAAGGTACATGCCCCCAACCGGAATCGAACCTGGGACCCTTCAGTCCGCAAGCCGACGCTCTATCCACTGAACCAAACCGGTCTTGGCAAGATATATTTTTAAAAAAATAAGAATATCAGTATTGCCTTGGCCACTTTGGTTTAGTAGATAGAGCATCAACCTGAGGATTGAAGGGCCCCAGGTTCTATTCCGGTCAATGACACATGCCTGGGTTTCAGGCTCAATCCCCAGTAGGGGGTGTGCATGAGGCAGCCAAACAATCTCTCATCATTGATGTTCCTGTCTTTCTTTCCCTCTCCCTTCCTCTCTGAAATTAATAAAAGTTTATTTTTTTTAAATAAAAACAAAAGAGTATCAGTATTATAAGAAAGACTAGAAGTACAGTTTCTTCAGGGACCAACCTTTAAGTTTCTAGAGGACAAATCCTTGTGCTAATAGAAGGCCATTACTTAAAATTTAATTAAGGTCCACCTTGGATAGACTTGGAGAGCATTGTGCTAAGTGAAATAAGCCAGTCAGATAAAGGCAAGTACCATAGGATTTCAGTTGTATGTGGAATCTAATGGACAAAATAAACCAACGAAATAAAAACAGACTCATAGAGGAGACTGAAAGCTGTCAGAGGGGATGGGGTTGCATGACTGGGTGAAAAAGGTGAGGGGAAAAATAGAAAATATACCCAGAGTGTATTAAAGCTTTGCCTACAGAGGTAAAGATGGAACCCCCATTTTAAAAGAAGAGGGGAGAAAAGGAAAGTTGGGAGAAATAGGGTTCTGTATAGTATAACAGTGGCTACTCACAAGAGGGCACAGAATAAAAACTACAGGTTTTAACACTCAAATAAGGGTTGTGGTGGTCAAGGGTAATGAAGTAATCACAGAGATACGGGCAAGACTGAACCCTTAAGACCTGCACCCAGAAAGATATAAGAGAGGAACTCTTAGCACATAAAGTAGGACTTTCTTACAATGTAAGATGAGGGTACCAGAAATAGGTATTGTGGTTTATTTTAGAAAGGAATCTATATTCAAGGGATGAGTAGGAAAACACTCAGAACCATATTGCTAAACATATAACCTATAAGGTATCAAAATAACCAAAATATTACAATATTATTACAAATCTACATTTAACTTCAATATATTTTGCCATTGGCAGTTACAAAGCAGCTTGGATTCTGGAGCTTTCAATTGAAAAACAAATTGGTTCCTTTAAATTGCACTTAGTATAAACAAATGGATAGAATAACCAATGATGACTATATAATATCTAATTATAAACTCAGTATAATTAAGAGAACTCATTAGCCTTATAAAGAAATTAGACAAGTATGGATTATTTTGCTTTTAAGAAGTTATTTCAGTCCTCTGTACCTAATTTTTTCATCTATCTAATGTCATTACTAGCCCTCACTTTGCTGGGCTTAATTCATAGGAGCTAACACAATGGTCCTATTTTCCAATCTACAGTCTTACAGGACATTTTCCTAATGTTTAGACTTAAAAAGGTATAAAGAATTAAATATACTCATCAACACACGTAAGAGATTATTTTTATTGAAATGTACAAAAGACTAGAAAAAACTGTGATAGCTCATCACAGTTAATCTTATCTTCAAAGTCAAACAATTGATGCACATAACTGCACAGAAACTTTATTTAATATGACCTTTTCCCCTTTCTTTCCTTTTGATTCAAACTTGAGTCATCAGGCATCCTGACTCACCTGCCTCCTCCTCCCTTGAAGGACCACTCACTTCCTTCATCATTAAGCCGTCAGAACAATGAAGTTCTGATCATCGTCAAATAATTTTAGGAACAAAGCTGTGGGTCTATTGAGCCCAGAAACAGAGCTTCAGTCAAACTACAGATAACATCTAGCCCTCAGTTGTATTTAAAACCAGATGATGTGATACCACGGCTGACATCAGGACCAGCTGCGCTGAGCAACTACCCTTTACCCAGTGCTGACCAGTCAGGAGAGACCATGATCCTGACCACCACCCTAAGTCCCTTAGTAATAATTATTAATAATTTTTTCCCCACAGCCCATAACCTGGAAGCCATCAGGGAGCCAAGTCATTGACCATGTCTCTAGGCATGGGCCACTTTCTGAAATAAACCCTTACTTTCAACGCTGCAAACTCCTATTCACGTCTTACTGGACTTTGGTGCATGCAGGGACTTTGGTCCCTGAACAAATGACTAAAAATGTTTGATATCATTAGGTGAATACCCTAATTTAAATGTAAAGTTTTTATCTGTAATTAGGAAAAAAATCAAGATGATTGAGTTCTCATAAGAGTATAGCATGTTCATGGTGTTTCCTTATTTCTTCCTTAAAATTAAAATTGTGTATGAAGGAAGAAACTAGAAATAAAAAAAAACCCTACCTTTCCCCGGTGCAAAGCTGAAGAGGCAGCTCTCAGGGGTGCTTGTTTTCAGGCTTGACAGGAAGGAAGCACTCAGAGAATCCATTTCCTGTAGCTATTATCAGCAGTTTCCACGGCCATGATGGAAGTCTCTCACCCCTCCTCGCTCTCAGATGTCCTAAAAAGTCAGAGATATGCTTACTCATTATTTTATAATAGAAAAATAAAATACATGAATTAGAGAAGGGAGCATGGCTCTTTGGTGACTAGAAACATATGTTTTTTTCTTAATTTGGAAGTATATTTTATATTTTTGTTCTGAAATAATTTAAAACTTACATAAATGCTATAAGAAGTATTGAAAATACTCATATTCTTCCCTCAGATTCATCAATTGTTAATTTTTTGCCACATTTGCCTCATTTCTCTCTCATTCTCTATTTATATGCATGTGTATGTACATGTAAAAACACTTTCCTGGACTGTTTGAGAGTAAATCATAGACATTGTACCTCATTATCCCTCTAATACTTCAGCGTGTATCTCTTGAGAAAAGGACATTCTCTTACATAGCTCCAATACCATGCACAATACTAAGAAATTTAACATTGATGCTGCTAATGCTAATCTATTGTCCATATTCAAATTTCACCAATTATTCAGGCACATAAATTCTTAGTAAGCAATTTTAACAAATAAACTAGACATTTTCTTTAAGGAACAATGGACTATCAGAAGTTACAAAAAGCCAACTTATTTCCCAGAATACACTAGGTACAAACACATATATGTAACTAATTTGTTAAATGTAACACAGGCTAGCTATCTACTAGAAATGGGTAACTAGAAATCAAGAGAATGTATACAAATAACAGATGGAATTAATATTTAATGTACTTTTTTCTTATAAAACATGAAAAAAGTGAAAAGATCTTTATTTTATCTTGATACCTCATTGAATGAATTCAAATATATTAGAAGTCTGCAGGATGCTAGTATAATAAATTCATAAAGTTATTTCATCTATTGCTATTTTTCAAAATTTAATAGTGTGATGATCTGCCAGTAGCATAGCAAACACTAAAAAACAAGTGTTTTCTCAAAGTTTGAGGACAGCACTTCGGGGGAAAGATTTCTTTTGGGGTTTAACCTAAGATCTAGCCTTCATATCATGACAGTTTACAATGAAATCCCCAATATGGGAGAAATATGATTAAAAATTTAGCCATTAAGAGACCTGATAAGAACAATCTATTTGAAAAACCACATATTCTTTGCATGGTTGTACAGATTGTTCAGGAAACCTTGGAAGATGTCCCAGGAGATGAAAGTACTAATGTTAAGGTTGATTCCATGATCACTATACAAAATGGCCACTTTTCTGAACAAAAGACTGGTGGAACAGGAAATTCCAGTAGCTTCCAATAAAAGACAGTCAATATTTGACTTTGTAAAATGTGTAAATACTACATTTGAGCATCTGAAGCCGGCAGCTGCGCACCCATCAAACAGCTGGGGACCCGGGGACCCAGAGCTCCGCTCTCCAATCAGCACAGACACGCAGCGGACTCAGAGATCCACAGACACGCAGCGGACTCAGAGATCCACGGAGCACACGTTTGTGCGGTTCAATCAACGTAGGAGAGAGAACTACATAGCCAGACACCCGGAGAAGA
>PVJN01031173.1:0-25063 GCA_004026805.1 Lasiurus borealis
ATACAACCAGACACCCGGAGAAGAGAGACCAAGAGGAGACAAAGAACAGCCCACATATGAAAGAAAAGCAAGCATCACCAGAAAAGGAAGTAAACAAAATGGAGGCAAGCAACCTGCCAGAGAAAGAATTCAGAGAAATGGTCATAAGGTAGCTGAAAAGAATGGAAAACAAATTTGACAATATGAGGAAGAAACAAGAAGAAATGAAGAAGGACCAAGAAGAAATGAAAAATGACATCACTGCTGTAAAGAACTCAATAGAAAGCATCAAAAATAGACTAGAAAAAGCAGAGGACCACATCAGTGAGCTAGAAGACAAGGTAGAAAAAAATATCAAAGTAGAGAAGTTTTTTTTAAAAAAAAAGGAGGAGAGCCTAAGGGAACATTGAGACAACACAAAACAAAACAACATCTGCATAATTGGGGTTCTAGAAAGAGAGGAAACTGAGCAAAGAATAGAAAACCTGCTTGAAGAAATAATGACTGAAAACTTCCCAAATATAGGAAACAAAAAACATACACAAATCCAAAAAGGTCACAGAGTCCCAAGCAAAATGAACCCCAAAAGACCAAGGCCAAGAAACATAATAATTAAATTGGCAAACACCAACAAAGTAAGAATCTTAAAAGTGGCCAGAGAGAGACAGAAAGTTACCTACAAAGGAACCCCCATCAAACTAGCGACTGATTTCTCAACAGAAACTTGTCAGGCCAGAGGGGAATGGAATGAAATATACAAAGTCATGCAAAGGAAAGCTCTGAATCCAAGAATACTGTACCCAGCAAGGCTATCAATCAAAATTGAAGGTGAAATCAGGAGCTTCACAGACAAAAAATGACTAATTTATTACCACCAAACCAGCAATGCAAGAAATGCTAAAGGGTCTGCTGTAAAAAAAAAAAGACAGAAAGGAAAAGAAATAGGATAGGAAGCAAAGAAGGAACACAGGGTAAAGAATAAAAATGGTAACAAATAAGTACCTATAAATAATAATTTTAAAATGTAAATGAATTAAATGCCACAATCAAAAGACCTAGGGTAACCAATTGGATAAGAAAACACAACCCATGTATCTGCTGTCAACAAGAAACCCACCTGAGAAAAAAGGATGCACACAGACTGAAAGTGAACAAGTAGGAAAAGATTTTTCAGGCTAATGGAAATGAAAAAAAAAACCTGGGTATAGCAATACTTATATCTGACAAATTAGATCTCAAAGTGAAGGACATAACAAGAGATAAGGAAGGAACTTTATAATACATAAGGGACAATCCAACAAGAAGAAATAACTGTAGTTGCACCAAATACAGGAGCACCCAAATTCATAAAAACACTCCTGAGGCTATCAAGGGAGAGACTGACAGCAATACAGTCATAGTAGGAGACTTTAATATCCTACTATCACCATTGGACAAATCCTCTAAACAAAAAAATCAACAAACATCAATCCTACATGACTCACTAGAAAAGATGGAATTAATTGACAGCTTCAAGACATTTCACCCCAAAGCCACAGAATATACATTCTTCTCAAGTGCACATGGGATTCTCAAAGATAGATCATCTGTTGGATCATAAGCAAAGTATCTTCAAATTCAAGAAGATAGAAATCATATCAAGCATCTTCTCAGATCACAGTGGCATAAAACTGGAAATCAACTACAATAAAAACAATACAAAGAAATCAAACACATGGAGACTGAACAGCATGCTATTAAACAATGACTGGGTTATCAGAGAGATCAAGAAAGAAATAAAAATCAATCTGGCAACAAATGACAAAACACAGCAATCCAAAATCTATGGGACACAGCAAAAGCAGTCTTGAGAGGGAAGTTCATAGCTCTACAAGCCTACTGCAAAGAAAACAAAAACAAAAACAAGAAACAATGGTAATAAATTATCTAACCTTGCAACTCTCAAACACTTAGAAATAGAACAACAAGAAAACCCCAGTGTAAGCAAAAGGAAGAAAATAATAAAGACCAGAGCAGAGATAAACGACATAGAGACTAAAGAAACAATACAAAAGATCAATAAAACCAAGAGCTGCTTCTTTGAAAGAATAAACAAGATTGATGAACCTGTAGCTAGGCTCACCAAGAAGCAAAGAGAGAGGATCCAAATAAACAAAATCAGAAATGAAAGAGGTGATATAACAACAGACCCTACAGAAATACAAAGAATTGATACAAAATACTATGAACAAATTTATTCCAACAAATTGGACAATCTAGAGGAAGTGGCCATATTCCTAGAAAAATATAACCTTCCAAAACTCAATCAGGAAGAATATAAACATCTCAATAGACCAATAGAATCTAAACATCTCAATCAGGAAGAATCTCAACATCTCAATGGAAGAAATTGAAGCAGTCATTAAAAGCTTCCAGCAAACAAAAGCCTGGGGCCAGATGGCTTCACAGGGGAGTTTTACTAAACATTCAAGGAAGAATTAAAACATATCCTCAGACAATTCCAGAAAATTCAAGAAGAAGGAATACTTCCAAGCTCCTTCTATGAACCAGATAAAGACAACACAATGAAAGAGAGTTATAGGCAATATCCCTCATGAACATAGATGCCAAAATCCTCAACAAAATTCTGGCAAATCAGATCGAGCAGTACATCAGAAAGATTATACACCATGACCAAGTACGATTTATTCCAGGAATGCAAGGATGGTACAATATCCACAAATCAATAAACATGATATATCACATAAACAAATTGTGAGATAAAGATCACATAGTCATATCAATTGATGCAGAAAAAGCATTTGACAAAATCCAACACCCTTTCTTGATAAAAACTCTCAACAAGGTGGGAATAGAAGGATCATATCTCAACATAATAAAAGCCATATATGATCAACCCTCAGCTAATATCATATTCAATGGGCAAAAACTAAAGCCATTTCCCCTAAGAACAGAAACAAGTCAGGGATGCCCACTCTCACCACTCTTATTCGACATAATACTGGAAGTATTAGCCATTACAATTAGACAAGAAGAAAGAATAAAAGGCATCCAAATTGGAAAATAAGAAGTAAAGCTGTCCTTATTTGCAGATGAAATGATATTGTATATAAAAAATCTGAAAGACACCCACTGCAACATACAACCTGGAGACCACAGGCTTCAGGGAAGGTTGGGAAAATGGACCAGATCTTAAAGAATAATATAGCTAAACTATGTCAGAAGACATGTCTGCATTGGCATCGGTGTTGCCAATTGCCCTGCTCAGGATTAGAGTAGCTCCCTGAAGTGGGATTGATTTGAGTCTCTAAAACATAGTAGTATATGGGTGACCCTTCCAGGCTCCTGTAGGAACAGGAGATGTATATGTAGATCATGATGTTAAAATTAAGAATGATATGCAGCATCTTAAACACTGAGTGTAATGAATGATTTGGCATTTGCAGGATTTTTCTGTCACAAGCCCCTATATCCCTTCAAAGCAGGAGACAGAGTTCTACTCAATATATGGAAAACTGACCCCAACCAGTTTGGCTCAGTGGATAGATCATCGGCCTGCAGGCTGAAGGGTCCCAGATTCAATTCTGGTCAAGGGCATGTACCTTGGTTGCAGGCACATCCCCAGTGGGGGGTGTGCAGGAGGCAGCTGATCGATGTTCCCAACTCTCTATTCCTTTTCCTTCCTCTCTGTAAAAAAATCAATAAAATATATGTATTTTTTAAAAAGACATGGAAAACTGGATAGCCAGACGATCAGCTGGAGGAAAAATGGATAGGACCCTGCTGCGTGCTTCTCACCACTCCAGCTGCTCTGAAGCTGGCAAGAATCCATCACTTGAGAATAAGAAGTTGCTAAAGAGGAAGAATCAGTGACCAAACCCAAAGAACACCTCAAGGTCATCTTTCGAAGGCAGCATTCATTATAATTGCACTCTTTTTTTAATTATAATATTTTTTAATAAATCTTTATTGTTCAGATTTTTTAAAAAAACGGAAAGACTCCATCAAAAAACTAATGGACTTAATAAATGAATTCGAAAATATAGCAGGATACAAAATTAACGCCAAGAAATCTATGGCATTTCTATACACCAATAGTGAACTTACAGAAAGAGAGCCTAAAAAAGCAATCCTATTTACCATCTCACCAAAAAACTTATGATACCTAGGATAAACTTAAAGAGGTAAAAGACCTATATGTGGAAAACTACCAGACACTAGAGATAGAGGAAGATGTAAACAGATGGAAGAGCATACCATGCTCATGGACTGGGAGAATCAACATCATTAAAATGTCCATATTACCCAAAGCAATCTATAGATTCAGTGCACTCCCCATTAAAATACCAATTCACAGGCCTAGAAAGAACTCTCCAAAATTTCATCTGGAATAAAAAGAGACCACATCAATCCTTAGAAAGAAGAATAAAATAGGTGGGATCTCAATACCAGATTTCAAGCTGTATTACAAAGCCACTGTTCTCAAAACAGCCTAGTACTAGCACAAGAACAGACATATAGACCAATGAAATAGAATAGAGAATCCAGATATTGACCCAAACCACTATACTCAATTAATTTTCAACAAAGGAGGCATGAACATACAATGGAGTCAAGACAGTCTCTTCAATAAATAGTGTTGGGAAAATTTGACAGATACATGCAAAAAAAATGAAACTAGACCACCAACTTACACCATACACAAAAGTAAACTCAAAATGGATACAGGACTTCAACATAAGACCGGAAACCATAAAAATACTAGAGGAATCCATAGGCAGCAAAATCTCAGACATATGCCGAAGGATACTGCTCCTAAGGCAATGGAAGCTAAAGAGAAAATAAACAAATTGGACTACATCAAAAGAAAAAGCTTTTGCACAGCAAAAGAAACCATCACCAAACCACAAGAAAGCCTACTATACGGGAGAACATATTTGCAAATGTTATCACTGATAAAAGTTTAATCTCCATCATCTACAGGCAATTTAAACAACCTAATAAAAGGAAGATAAATGATCCAATAAAACAATGGACAATGGACCTAAATAGAATCTTTGAAAGAAGACAGAAGAAAGGCCAAGAGAAACATGAAAACATGCTCAAAGTCACTAATTATCTGAGAAATGCAAATCTAAGCGACAATGCGATACCATATCAGAATGGCTATCATCAACAAATGAACAAATGACAAGTGTTGGCGAGGATGCAGAGAAAAAGGAACTCTCGTGAACTGCTGGTGGGAATGCAGACTTGTGCAGCCACTGTGGACAACAGTATGGAGTTTTCTCAAAAAACTAAAAATGGAACTCCCATTTGACCCAGTAATCCCACTCCTAAGACTATATTCTAAGAAACTAGAAACACCAATTAGAAAGGATATATGCATCCCCATGTTCATAGCAGCACAATTTACAATAGCTGAGGTTTGGAAACAGCTTAGGTGCCCATCAGCAGATGAGTGGATCAGAAAACTAGTAGTACATCTACACAGTGGAATAGTATGCTGCTATAAAAAAGAAATTCTTACCATTTGCAGCAGCCTGTATGGAACTGGAGAGCATTATGCTAAGTGAAATAAGCCAGTCAATTAAAAAAAAAACATACCACATGATCTCACTCATTTATGGATAATAAAGAACATTATAAACTGATGAACAAAAAGATAGATACAGAGGCAGTAAAGCATCAAACAGACTGTCAAATTACAGTGGGAAGGTTAGGGAGAGATGGAGGAGATAAGAAATCAACCAAAGGACTTATATACGTGTATATAAGCATAACCAATGGACGCAAGACCCTGGGGGGTGAGGGCATATGTGGAAGTGGGGTGGGGAGTCGCAATGGTAAGATATGTACACGTAATCCATTAATAAAAATGAAAAAATAGTAATATAGATTATATTTGTAAATGAGTTACTTAAAATTTAAACAAAACTAACATATTAACAATAAAACAGATAATATGAGACTGTAAAAAGATCACTGAAAGTGGTTCTTGAAGGACTGAATTTTGGGAAACTTGATCCAGTCAAATTCATTCATTTTACAAGTGACACCTGAAGCCCAGAGAGGGAAAGTGAGTTCCCTGAGGTCACACAGAAAGCTAGAGGTAGAGTGGTACTAGAATCTAGAACCCTAACTTCCAGCCCAGTGATTTATCCAACATAATGTGTTCAGGTCACTAAATTGATAGTGTTGAAATAAAGGGAAAATTAAAAGGTACCTTTGAAATTAGTGGCCACTCTCTTTGACGCCCTAGAACTGGGGCTATTATTGTGGAAGGCCTTAGCTGCAATGAACCACTTTGCGTGGCGCGCACGCACACACACACACACACACACACACACACACAAAGGAAATAATATGATTTCAGGTCTTCAAAAACTTTAGGCAGGACACAAAAACAACTCAGAACCTAGGATAATGTTTTCGTTGGATTATAAGCAAAATATGCCTTTGAAATCCTTTTTTTTTTCTCATCAAAGCACATTTAGGCTAAAGTAGAAAATACTGTAATGATTTTTTATATACATATAAGCAAAAAGAGCAGGCAAGACAGTGTCTGCCTCATTTGAGAACAAAGGCAGAATTTATGTGGCCTAGCATAACCACGGCGTGAGGCGTGACAAGATTACATCGCTGGGGGAAGATCAGCCCACTGGCAATTGGAGAACAAAAATCAAATTGCCTCTCAGCCCTGGCCTGAGTGGTAACTGGCTCCAAAACTGAACATCGGACTCCCAACCTTCTTTATCCTCTCTCTTCTGAAGGCAGGCCCGGAGGAGTCTTTTCATTGATAACTTTCCTTGGCTCTGATTATTTGCAAATGCTCTAGAGCAGTGGTTCTCAACCTGTGGGTCGCGACCCCTTTGGAGATCCATTGACCCCATCATAGGGGTCACCTAAGACCATCAGAAAACACAGATATTTACATTACGATTCACAACAGTAGCAAAATTACTGTTAGGAAGTAGCAAAGAAAATAATTTTATGGTTGAGGGTCACCACAACATGAGGAACTGTATTAAAGGGTCCCCACATTAGGAAGGTTGAGAACCACTGCTCTAGAGCCTAGTGAACGAGTGTCATTCTATTAGCAGAGGTGAATATTCACCTCCACCAGCACCGACTGCAGTGAGCAACATACTAAACCTCACCATGCAGAACTCCTTTCCTTCAGGAAGATCGAACTCCCATCTTACAAATAAAATTGGAAGCAATGAAGAACTGGATGTGACACCAGAGGAAGGGATCTCCCTTGGAGTACATTAAACTAAGAACATGAGTGTCGTAAATTGAGAAGTCCTCGTGGAAATGAGAGGAGTGGGCCCTCTGGGGACAGTGGGGACCTAAAGGTTGTGTGCCTTTCTAAAGGGGCAGCAGCAACTCAGCTCCAATATTGATTGTAATGGGGACCTAATATTGCCAGATCTTTCCATCATTAAAGAGACACCAGTAACCTAGATTTTATATAATTTTCCCTATAATTTTTAAATGTCGATGACTAATTTGCTTTTCATCAAAATTCTGTGTATGTTCAACACAAGCATCTGAGCAGCAGACCCAGCCTCTGGGCATCTTTGGTCTGTACTTTCTCCCTAGGCAGCCTTTTTCCTTCAGACTTCCAGGCACAAAGCATGAGCAATGACTCCCAGACTACCCTCCAGCCTGGCCTTCACCGGGGCTCTAGAAATGCGTGACTCAGCTCCAGCCTCTGGTTTTGTTGTTATGCTGGACCAACATTTAAGGCATGGATTGCGAAGGAGGCAATGAAGGAAAGATAAAAGAAGAACCTAGTCAGCGGCAGCCAACATGGCAGAGAGGTCAGGATGGCTTCTTGTTCTCACTTATAGCCTGAACACAATGCCTGGTACACAGTAGGTGCTTAATCAATGTTTGTTTCTGGATGACAATACGAAGGAATAAACTGGAAGGCAAATGGAGTCACTGTGTTGTCATAAGGAATAATGACCAGGGTCTGAAGCAGACATTACCAATCACTATAATGGAATCAGAGATGAAAAGACGTGAGCTTATGAAGTCAGAGGTCAAACAAGGAGAAAAAAGAAAGGTAGAGAATTTTAAATCCCACAATAGCCTGAGCCAAAGTTGGATATATCATTTGGAGATGAAAAGCTGGACTTGAGTCACTGTTCTGCTAATTAGGAGCTACATGATTTGGACAAGTCATGGACCCCACTGGGTCTTGGTTTCTGCATCTGGAAACTGGGACCAGTATTATCTAGCTCCTAGAGGGTCAAAATGAGATAATGGATTTTTAAATGCTCTGTAAACTGAAAAACATCCCAGAAGTGGAAGAATCAAGTCACGTAGCAGAGTATGAGTCAGAAGGACAGCGCAGAGCCAACATGTTTCTTGAGCTGTCTGCATCATGTAACGTGTCAGGACAGCTGTTGGCTTAGCCCGTGGCTTGAGTCATCCTGATTAACAGGTGGCTGGCCAGCCAGGAGTTTGACTCTAAGATGATTAGATGACTGAATGAAGAGCAACTTGCCCAGTGATGGGAGAAAGCTAAGACAACAGCCAAAAGGGAAAGCAACCTTCCCACCCAGCCCAAGAATGACTGGGTCATCTATAAAACAGTTTGTCTCCAAGGGGACACGTGTAACAGTTCTTCCAGGGTGTCAGTGGTGAGGAAGAGGGCACTCCAACAAACAAGCTCATCCAGGGTGTGAATTATTTATGTTCATAACATGCAAGTTTACACAGAACCATTAATAAAAGTTACATCTGGCAACCACTTCTAAACAATTACAGTTAACTGTGGTTTTAAGGAGTGACTGATATAATAAAATTGAGCAGCCATCTCAAGCCTGCAGAGTGTTTCTCCTTGACCTCAGCAGCTGGAAGCTAGATAAATGGTTAAGAACATGGGCTCTGGGGACAGACCTGGTTCATTGTAGCTGCTGCCCTTTTAGAAAGGCACACCTTCTCCATGGAGAAGCATTATAGTTCCTCCAACTGTAAAATAAGAATAATAATAGTCGCTGCTTTTGAAAGAAGTGGTTAGGATTAAAGGAGATGACTTTTACAAGATGCTAAGCATAGTGCTTCTCTCAGAGAAAGCGGTCCAAAATGGTAGATAGCATAAAAATTTCTAGAGCCACTTCACAATTCCACCTTAGATTTAGGCCCTTGGTGATGCATCTGGGGGACTCCGGACTGTTAAAGGAAGCACTGTTTAATTAAGGCTCCTGGAAACAGAGGGTATTTTGAAGCTCTTTGGGAAGAGAAAGAAGATCCCAAATTAGAAAAACTCTAGGTCACCCATGAGTTCTTCAACCAAAATGGATCAATTTTTATCTGATTTCTTATATTGGAGTTTGGTGTGGGATTTTGCATGATGAAAAGTTTTCACTAGTAAATGTAATTCAACTTCATTTTATGAAGAGAGAAATTGAGGCTCCAAGATACCATGTAACAGACACAGATTAGCTTTTATGTCTCCAAACATTTCTTAAGCTTAATAGTAATTAATCTAAAATTTTAAATTATTAGGTAATTAATACCCCCAATGCAGCCACTCCATCCTTAATCATCCTCAAAGTTACACTCAGTCCAATATGCTTCTTTTTCTTTGAGACCTGTGATAAAAAGACAGCATCTCAGGTCCAGAGAGATGGAGAATCTCACTTAGGGATGTATACCTTGTGCCTTGATCTGCAGTACAACTCAAGAATCTTTACCTTCTGTTGCTTTGCTTTGGCTTTTATTTTCAAACTAGTGGCCTGATGCATGAATTTGTGAACATTGAAGGAAATTAATTAGAAGAAATTTTTAATATTGCTTTTAACTCTTTCTCTAATAGAAGTGTCAATCAAATTCATGATCAGCAATGACAGATTGAAACATACCTGTGCGATTGGTATAGTGAGAGCTTTATATGTATCTAGCAAGTGCAAGTCAACTTAGCCTTTTATAGATATAGATAAACTTGCTTAATTAGACCTGCTTTGTGATTTAGCTAAACTTTTTCAGGCCCAGTGAAGCACCCCAACTTCTCTTTCAGGTAATTGTCAGCAACACAGCAGTAAATATCAACATGAAGCACATTATTATTGTAGATCACACAGGGAGAACAAAGGGTAAAATATTTAATTGTAAAGCAGTGTTTGACTATATTCTGTGCAGTGAGAAAACCTGAAGTCATTTCAAGGTCCACTATTTCTTCTTTGCAGTCAGGTCAAGTTTCTAAGCTTTCTAAATCTCTGTTTTTGGCTAATGAAAAGAAAATAGGATTCCATTGAGTCTCCTATCTCCCTACTCCAGGACTTCTGTAGGATGAAATGAGATGAGGCATGAAAAACACTGCACAGACATTTGGTTAAAGTGTGAAATGTTTCCACCTAGCTATAAAGTAAGTCGTGTTCCTGGGCTGAAGAAACTGCACGGAGGCTTGTCGCTAGGGAGAGAAAGTCAGGCATTGCTGTGACATCATTTTCCAGATGGACACTTAGCATATTAGCCTTTTATATATATACTGGAGGCCCGGTGCATTAAATTCATACACAGGGGGTGGGGAGGGTGTCCTTCAGTCTAGCCTACACCCTCTCCAATCTGGGATTGGGCCTAAACGGGCAGTCGGACATTCCTTTCACAATCCAGGACT
This sequence comes from Lasiurus borealis, assembly GCA_004026805.1. NCBI lineage: Eukaryota > Metazoa > Chordata > Mammalia > Chiroptera > Vespertilionidae > Lasiurus > Lasiurus borealis. The sequence continues at coordinate 10,613 of PVJN01031173.1, forward strand.
GCTGGGTTCCCAACCATTTGCCTGCCTGCCTGATTGCCCCTAACTACTTCTGTCTGCCAGCCTGGTCACCCCCTATCTACTCCCCTACCAGCCTGATCGATGCCTAACTGCTCCCCTGCTGGCCCAGTTGTCCCTAACTGCCCTCCCCTGCTGGCCCAATCACCACTAACTGCCCTTCCTTGCCAGCCTGGTTGCCCCTAACTGCTTCCCCTGCCAACCTGATCACTCCTAACTATCCTCCCCTGAAGGCCTGATCACCCCCAACTTCCCTCCCCTGCTGGACATCTTGTGGTAGCCATCTTGTGTCCATATGGGACTGGCCATCTTGTGTGTTGGAGTGATGGTCAATTTTCATATTAGGCTTTTATTGTATAGGATATATTGGTGGAAGAGCAAAACAAGCCAATTTAAAAGACATAGTGAGGAAATAAAGAGGATAAGTGAAACAAGAATGTATGAAATCTCAAATTATAAGAGTTCTGGATATACAGAGAGTATCTAGCCCCCAGGAATACCATTAAATTATCATTCCCCTGTCCTCATGTGCATCCTCAAAGCTTGCAGCTGCTGAGTATTTAAGCCAGGCTCCATGCCAAGCATTTTGCACATGTTTTCTCATTTAACTCTCTCAAAAACCCTATGAGATAAGTATTATTAGTCCCATTTTACAGATGAGAAAAGAAGTACAGATATTAGATGGCACAAGATCACAACACAGGAGCAGAGCCAAAATTAGAATTTCACATCAGTGTGACTCCAAAATTTGTGCTCTTTACCATGGTATACTGTGGACTCATGTATCCTATAGCAGTGGCCAGCAAACTGTGGCTCATGAGCCACATGCCGTTCTTTGGCCCCTTGAGTGTGGCTCTTCCACAAAATATCTGTGCGATTGAAACATATAGTGTGATTGAAACTTCATGGCCCATGCACAGAAGTCGGTTTTCAGCTCTCAAAAGAAATTTCAATTGTTGTACTGTTGATATTTGGCTCTGTTGACTAATGAGTTTGCCAACCACTGCCCTATAGCAGTATGTAACTTACATGGATTCAGCTAGATATATTTAAACAAGCAAGGAAGAATGAACAAATGAGAGAGAGAGAGAGAATCCAGTAGGGTAGGTGGTTCCAACTGTCCTTCTAACCATTGACCATGGACTCCTAAGGTGAGTGTCAAATTGAAAATGTGCACTGATGATCAGTCCATGGCCAACTTTTGTAGCATTAACACCTCTACATAGGAAAAGTGATTTTAGATACTTTTTTTTTTCATTTTACCTAAATGTAAGTTAGCTATGCCATCTGAGGTTCCAAGAAACAGCAATTATCTGGTCCAGTACTGGGAGAAAAATGGCTGTGTTTTGACTCGTACATTGTTCAACAAGGACACGTTGTTCTAAGGGATGTTCAAGGGAAATTTCAGCCACACCCAATTTTTCTCCTGTGTGTTCACTTTAGAACACAATCCCTTTAGAAGTTATGCCTCCTGTCTCTGAACTGACAGAAAGCCTGATGGAAGGCAGGAGAGCCAGCTTCAGGCCCTCACTATGCCACCAACTTGAAGGGAGACCCCTTCTAATTTTCTGCCAAATTAGGGCTGGATTAAGCTAATCACTGAGGAGCCAAATGATGAGGAAGACAGGACCTGCTGTTTGGGTCTAGTTTCTGAAGGCCGCAGGATCTGAGTTAAACCAAGTTGTGATCTACAAGAGGACTGTCCAACCCTGCAAGAGATTCCAGATTGTCACACAGTGGACACCCACTAACCTACCCTTCCTGGGAATTCCATGTTGTTTAAGGGTTGAACCTCTTCCTGGGTCATATGAAAAGGGACAGCTTCTTGACCTGGAGACACCATTGCAGCTGAGTTGGGCTGGGGCTCAGACTTAGACGTGAGGAAACAAAGACAGGCTGCAGAGTCTCTCTCCATCCAAATCAGCCCCCCTATGTACCTCGGCAGCCAGCCACTGATAATTCATCTCAATGACAGAAAAGAGGTGGGGAGCCAAGAGAAGGAAATACATCTTTTCCAGCAAACTGGGATCTAAGCTGTTGCATCCAGAAGTTTATTTTATTAAAAAGGAACGAGAAAAAAACTTGACCAAGTGTGATTATAAAGTCTGAGACTACACGTGGCTGGGCCACCTGGTGAAAGATGAGCACTTCCTCCTTCAGCCAGTGGTTTTGTCGTCATTTTGCCAAATAGCCAACCACATTTACTTTGTTTTCTTTAAATGAATTGACCCATTTTATTTGCACAAACAGACCAATTGGTTGAGTGCCATTTAACATAGCCTTCATATTCTGCAACTTAGCAAAGTTTCTCACATAACAGCTTTGCACGCCTGCTCAAGCTGATGAAACATACAACTTAATCATTGAGGGCCCTGAGCCAGTGTGGTTGCAGGAGGAGACAAACAACCGTCTATGTGTAATGAAGGTTCACTGCCCCATGGAACTTAGTAGAAAACAACGCTCTTAGGGATTGAAACCTATTGAGGAATTTGATCCTCCCCTAGTGGAATTTCAATAATAAATACTGAAAGGAGCTAGAATCAGGCAGTCCTAGACTGAACCATTCTGCTGTCCACTCAGACTCTGTAATTCGATTCCTCGAACTCCTGTGGTCTGTCCTTAACCAGACATGCTCTGAAGACCAGCCTGCTGAAGGAACCCAAAGTTAAAGCTGGTACCCATTTGCTACTGGTGTACTTACTCTCCAGCTTTAGGAAGTTTTGTGTGTGTGGGTGTGTGTGTCCCTACATATATAATTAATATTAATGTTATACTTTATATCTGTGAACTGTGATATTACCCAAGAACCTTCTTCTACTGTTGCCTTGCTTTTGTTCTCAAACTGTTTTATGGGGGTAAGATTTTCCTTCTCTTTCCAGTCTAGGAATATCTCTTATTTCTCTAAATCAAAAGAATCCGTGCGTCTTAAATGAGGCATTATAAAGGTCCATTTAGCCATCCAATGTTTGGCTCCCTGTTCCAGAGCCCAGTACACAACTGGATCACAGTTGCCATTCGGTAAATATTTGACCACTTAATCAGGAGGTTGGCTAAAGGGCTGACAGGGGCCTGTCCCAATCAAAGGCAGCTTCAGGTCCTTAGCTCTACTTCCTTGACCACACCAAGGCCTCAAGGACCTTCATCATCATCTAATAAACACATACATACACAGTTGTAAGCTCATCAAGAATAGTTTGGAATTCCCTCCTTTCCCGGGGCAACCCCTGAGCCAAGGACTCAAGGACAAGTGGTTTATTTCAGAAGTGATTCCGGAAAACCCTCTTAGGGGATGGGGAGGTAAGATGGAAGGGGAGGAAACCAAGACTGGATGTGTTAATGAGCAACTAACTCATATTCCCAATGGGGACCTCTGGGAGAAGATGGAGAACATGCTCTAGAGTGGTCCCCACTAAGAGGATAGTCTCCCAATTCCCATCTGTGAATTCAGGGCTCTTCCTCTAGATATCAGTCCTCAGCCTGCCCTGCTCATGGGCTGAGCATGTGACAGAGGTGCCACAGTAAGAAGCAGGTGAGCAAGGGAAGGATCAATCTTGGGGATGAGGAGTAGGACACAGTCATTGTTACAGCTAGACTCCCAGGGCCTCCAGCAGTGCCCGGCATACAGCTGGGGCTCAAAAACCAAGTGCACAAATATTCTATTGATTTTATAAAACTTTTTTTTTAGAGGAGGACACTTTCTTCTGAAGAAATGTTATGAGAAAAGTTCAAGATGTGTAAGAGATTACAAATGAGTTGCCTGAATGAAGAACTGAAACTCCATCACTTCCCCCACCACACACAGACAGCTGTGAAAAACCAGCCAGCGTGCCTCAGAATGGCAGGAAGTCCTGATTTAATTCATCCTCCTCATTTTACAGGTGGAATAATTAAGGTGCTGTGTCTCCGGCGTCACCCTGAGTTAGTGTTGGAAGCCAAAGGCAGCCCAGGAGAGGTGGTCAGTGGGGATGACACCACTCTGAGCACTAGCTCAGTCTCAGCAGGAGCCTCCTCTGGGAGCACCTGGGAAGCCCTTGCTCAGGGATAGATGCACTTCCTTCACGTGTGGCAGGAGAAGAGGGAACCATCTGTCGCTATATCATGACACCTCAACTGTCTCCAACAGCACAAGTGGTTACGTTTATTGTCATTCACAGCCCATCTGTGAGATATGGGGGCTGCCACACCTTCCATTGTCACCACCACTGAATCTCCTTCCACAGCCGCCAGAAGGACTATCATCATGGACAGGTAGGCTCTGTGCCCAGTATGGAACTGGATCCCTTCTTCCATGGGAAGTCGTGCCAGACACATCTTGAGGGGGTGGCTGAGAGCAAATATCCCGAAGAACTTAAAAACATATTTGTACTAGAAATCCAAGTTGGAAGCAGCTAAACTGGAGCAAAGTCATAGTTTGGACAGAGAAAATAACTGAGATGTGGAAGGAAAGGTTTCAGCATTAACTTCCAGAAGCTCTTGAATTTCCTATGGCAAAGTTTGGATCTACGCGGCCACCCTCTAAGTCTAGGTCTCGCAGCCAACACTGAAAACCACCTTCCTTCAGTCTTGACATCAATCTGAAAACCAGGTGAGGGAGCCAGGGCCAACTACCGGTTCTACCAATGGAAGTGGGAGATCCCTCTGGAAAACCTGGGCCTTCCCTCTGCTGACCACAGAGAGAAGATAAAGAACAAAGAATGGTTTGGTGTGAACCCCACTGGGAGTTAGTCCATTCTTCAAAGGGGAACACTCAACGGATCATTCCAAGCAGGGCAATGTGCCCACACTCCTCATTTTCACGTATGAAAATCTGAAGCCCACAGAGGGGTAAGTAACTTCATTAAAATCTCAGTTATTTAATGGAACATCTATAACTGAACTAACAGCTTTTCCTCATTCCTGGTCCAATGTCTTTTCTTCTATATTAATTTGAAATACAATCAACCATTTTTCTTTTGCTCTACATTTTTTTTCTTTTCTTTCTTGTTTATTTTTATATTTGTTTATTTACTTAATTTTTAGCTCTGTGCCTGGCACATAAACTCTTATCAAATATTTGTTGAATGGCCCTGGCCGGGTGGATCAATTGGATGGAGCATTTTTCCGCACACTGAAAGGTTGTGGGTTTGATTCCACATCAGAGCATATAGCTAAGTTGTGGGTTCGATCCCTGGTCAGGGCACATATAGGAGGCAACTGATTAATGTGTCTCTCTTACATCAGTGTTTCTCCCTCTCTGTCTCTCCCCTTCCCTTACACTCTCAAAAACAAATTTGGATGCATAAAACAAATTGTTTTTAGCATGGTGCTTAAAACCAATGGGAAAAAAAATATCCTCAGGTGAGGATTAATAAATATATAAATATGCCTTTTTATGCCTTTGTTATATGCCAGACACTGTGCTAAATGCCTTATATATATTACCTGAGACTTTTACAGCAAGTTGATAAAGCAGCTTTTATTCTGTTGTTGGAAAATATAAAGCATAGAGGGGTTAAATGACTTGCCCAGAATCACACATGTGGTAAAAGGCAGAACCAAAAAAGCAAATTCAGGATTTTTGAGTCCTAAGTTCATGCTCTTGACCAGGAAACTACATGGTACCCTTCATTTCACTGGCTGAGACAGATTTATGTACACACTGTTCGTAACTGTTGTTTTTTTAATACGCAGGGGCATTGAGTTTTCAATCCTTGCCTTTAAACTTAAAATGACCTGACCCAATCTTGATCCCTAAGACCATCAGTGGACCCCTGCCCCTCCTGGTGGTCCTGCTACTTTGCCATAGCCCACACTCTGACCACTCATCTCAACCTTCTTGCTCTCTGTCACTCCTCAGCTCCTCACATTGCTCCCACCTTCAGGTTGTCATTTTACACCTGCTTCTCAAACTGGATACTGTGTATAGACCCACTGACCCACACCTCAGGTTTCAAACAAACCCTCATCCCCAGGATTAGGCCACTCTGACCACTGTGGTGAGCCACCTTACCCATCCGGCCTGCTCCCAGTACTCGAACCCTCCACACAAGTTTTTGCCTTGGAAATACTTATCACCTTCCCAAGACTGGCTCTGGCTGAATAAACAAGTCAGCAACAGAAATTCTACCCGTAACCACTAGACTAGTTGACAACAAAGCTCACTGTTACCACCTCCACTTAAATAAGGAAATGAGGGTTTCTTGGTTAATATGCTCAGACTACACTGCCCTGAGGTTGGATTCTGCCCATTGCTCTGCTTAAGTATCTTGCTGTGGGACTTTGAACAAGTCACGTTAGCTCTCTTGCCATTAATGTCTCTAGCTGTCCAAAAAACAGGTATAAATAGATGGTCCCAGGCCCTGGCAAACACTGAAATTCTATTATCCTATCATTAAAGAAATGACAAGCCTGGTAGATACTACTCCCATCAGTGTTTTTTGTCCAATTATTAACCAAACTAATGAGGTCGTTTATGCAATCCAACTGCAAAGTTCACATTGGGGGAGAAAGGGAGGAATCAGACTAGTTGGACATTCCAGGACCTCACTGGGGGCCAAATGTGAAGTTGATGGTAAAGTGCAGGCAGCAGAGCAAGGGAATCGGGGATCCTCGCCGAAAGGGGGGTGCATTTTGGAATGAGGACGCACTTTCGGTGAGTAAAAAACTGTTGTCTGGCTGAAGCCGTAACAAAATCTGCTTTTTGAAAATGTTTGTTGTTGTTTTAAGTTTGGCTCAATCACTTGTTTTTCCTCTGTTCCTTATGTAATCTTGTGGGATGCGGCGTCGATAGTCATAAATCATTCATGGTGCTCTAAAAAAAAATCACTTAAGCAGATGCAACTTAAAATGAAATGAAAGAAGTTTTTACACAAAACACAGAGAAAAATATAACTCGCATGGTTCATAGCCAACGCTGGTCACCAATTCCCACAATCACCATGTGGCTTGCTTTTGATTCTTGCTTCTTGATGTGCTTCATTTTAAATGGAGACTGGATTAAAGATCTAGCCTGTCATAACTATACTGCATTTTTTGAGGAGTCTGAGAAAAGATGCTGTAGTGGCATTTGCGGGTATGACTGAAGCTGACAGATTTTATTTTCTGCTTCAAGAAACCAAGAGAGCCCCTTTTTTGTCCAAAAATCCCTTTTTCAATATGCCTGTCACTGAGGTCCATAATTCCATGGGTTAGTTACATCCGTTGTGTAAATATAAATACTCTTACCCAAAATTCACCAAAAAAAAAAAAAAAAACCACCAGCTAGCCCCCCAGCACAGGTAACCATTAAGCTACCTCCCAAATATTAATGCCTTAAATAAACGATCTAGCTTTATAATTTTTAATGTAGCAGCCAGCTGTGAGGAGATTTCTAATAAACAAGAAAATTATGGGTTTCTAGAAATCTCTTTCATATTCATGAACTTGTTCGAGCTTCACAGAAGTAGCAAGGACAAGTATATGTTCATTCATTAATTCATTCCCACAACAAGTTTTATGCTGAGGTGCCAAAGGTTCAGACAGACAAGATAAAGCTGCTTACCCTTGAGCCACTCACAGTAGATGGGGAAACACTTAGCAGAGTTATAGGGGAGAGACAAAAGTTCTTTTAAGCTTCTGAGGGCAGAACAGCAGCCATACATACGATGGAAGTGGGTTTCAGCTTCATGTAAGGGAGAGCATCCAAATTGTTCAAGTTCCCCAGTTGAAAAAGTCAAAAATATGTAGCCCCTAATTTCAAGGAGCTTCTATAAGCAAAGATACATTGGAGAGATGGAGAGAAATGTTACAGAAGTTTGAGGAAGCTAGAAATCCAATACAGATGAAGGGGTAAAGGGAGAAAAAATTTGAAAAGGTAGCATGATGAATCATGCCAAGGAATTCTAAGCAAAATGAACTTGAAGGAATCCAATCTTACTCAGCATTTAGGTTCTAAAATCAATGCATAAAGCCAAAAAGAAAAAAATCATGACTAGATGATAGTCAAAAGTACCCTTGAAAATTCCTTCAGCAATGACGGTGTTGGCAAAATGACATAATATCTTTCAAGAAATCCAATATAGTATTTCCTCTGGTTCTGAAATCAATTGTGTTGCTTCAGCTGAGCATCAGACAAATGTGTGAGCTTGCCTTGAGGTGCCAAGTTGTGTGAAAAATATGAATTTCTAAATGCAGAACTCACACATAGCGCAAAGTCCATAGGAGAGGAGAGAAGGAGCAGTCATTGCCGAGGCTCCTGCATCCTCCAGGGCGGGCACTCATCACGTACCATGTGGAAAGTGGGCAGAACTCTCCCCAATAGCCTCGCTATTCCCTCTTGCTCTCTGCCTCTCTGTGTCAATCTATCAATTAGCCTGTTTCTTTTTATATTTGCCAAATAGTTAAATATGCATGCATTAAATATAAATATGCATGTCCAATATAACATAATCAAAGTCCCGAGTTCAGCAAAGAGCTAGACTTTCAGTAAATAATTCAGTGACACAAGATAGCCGAAATTCAGGATGTGTTAGTTTTCTAGAGCTGCTATAACAAACCACCACAAACTGAGTAGATTTAAAAAACACACACAGAGAGAAATTTATTCTCTCACAGTTCAAAGGCCAGAAGTCTGAAATCAAAGTGTGAACAGAACCACACTCCCTCTGGAAGCTCTAGGGGAAATTTTATTCTTTATCGCTTCTAGCTTCTGGTGGCTCCATGTTCCTAAGTTTATGGCAGCCTACCTCTAATCTCTACCTCCGACTTCAAGGTTTCTCTGTAGCTTAAGCCTCCCTTCCTTTCTCTTAAGAAGACACCAGTCGTTAGATTTAGGTCTCAGTCTAAATCCAGGATGACCTCATCTTGAGATCATTAACATCTTCAAAAACCTCATCTCCAAAAAAGGTCACATGCTTAGGTACCTGGAGTTAGAACTTATACATATCTTTAAGGGCCACCATTTAACCCACCACAAGTTTCAAGAAAGAGTAATAAAAATGGGTCTAGCCCTGGCTGGTTTTGCTCAATGGATAGAGAGTCAGCCTGAGGACTGAAGGGTCCCAGGGCACATGTCTGGGTTGTGGGCTCGATCCCCAGTGGGGGACATGCAGGAGGCAGCTGATTAGTGATTCTCTGTCATCATTGATGTTTCTCTCTTTCTTCTCCCTTCCTCTCTGAAAGCAATAAAAATACATATGTTTTTTTAAAAATGGGTTTAAGCTCTATACTGACAGGCTTGGAATGACAATGTCAGTGTCTTTGAGGGTCTAGTTCTTTGCAGAGTTCTGATGCTGACAATTTTGACTTCCACTGTTGCTTAAATGCTCTGTAATGTAGGGTCTCCTTCTCTGCCTCCCTACCACCATCCGACACCCTGAAAGCCCTTCTCTCCCTACTTTACTCACCAGGGCTCCTGCAGCATGATAAACCTTGACATACTTTATCACCCACTCTTCAATGTCCTAATCAAAATTCCCATCTCATATCCCATCCTCTACATGAGTGATGGTTAATCAACCAAAATAATCTTTATTAATTCACAACTTGTCAACATTATTAAAATCTGTACTACATGTAGCCCTGCAACTGTCATCATGTTAAAGCCAGCTTCACAGTAGGGAGATGCAGCTGCTGCCTGAGACACTACCTGAAGCTGATAGGAAAGGAGAAATACTCCCACCTAGCCCCTTCTTCTTATCCCAGATCGCCTACAATTGGCCAAACTCGGCTAGAAGCCAGCCGATACAGGAGCCTGGGCATAGTAGCCTGAGAGATCAGCTCCCTATGACTCAGAGCAGAGGAGGGAGGGATAGGCATTGATCTGAGGACAAGGAGGCTTGGGATCCACACATATTAATTCTCATTTTACAGAGTAGGACATAAAGCTCAGAGAAGGTTATTGTTGCCCAGAGTCACATAGCTAGTAGATATTAGTATGGATTCTGAACCCAGGTCTATCTGAATCTAAAGGCTGCATTCTTGCTCTGCTCTGCTCTCACTACTATTGCATTTATTTCAGTGGCTTTTTTCAACTGCCTTGGTCAATGGCATAACTTGGGGTTCTGAGGGGCTTGTTTTGTGGCTATCACATCAACAAGAGGACCTTCTCTGTGCTTGAGATTTAGATCTTGTGGAAAACAAAGAGATGCCCCACTGAGATCTCCCTTTAAGAAATAACTCACCATGTCCAACACTGTGAGTGCTCTGAACTCATCTTGGCCCATAACCCTTCAATCTACATATATTAGTTGATGATGGGTCAGTGTGCATCATGGTGAAAGCAATGGTGATGGTATTACCTCCTTTTCTCTTAGACACTCTACAGGCTTCCAAACCTGCCCTCACTGAGATTTTTCTGGATAACTTAGACTGACAAGCAAGTGAAGATACTATCAGATGGTGAGGCATTTGGTCATTCTCTTGATGATCATCCTTTGCTGATTCCCTCCAGAAAGGGTCACCAAGAAAGTATTTGGTCTATGGAAACATAACCACCAACTCTTTAACCTCACCTCTGTTTCCTATGCAGATGCCAGGAAATGTCTTCATAACCACTTACTAATTTGGTGGCCGGGACTCAAACACATCCTAACATGCTTCAGCACTTTTGGGATGTTGAAGTCTACCTAGAAGAGGCCAAGGTTAGGCTTTGACTTTCTGCAGAATGTTCCTTCTGACATACCTGGAATGCTTAGAGAATTGCCCAAATTCACTTATTTCTGACTGGCTTCCCCCTCTGCCATGATAAAGACCTGGAGCTCGAAGGGGCTTCTGAAAACTATTAAGTCCACTGTCTGCCCTTGAAGAAAGACCCCTCTCTCCAACACATCCATAATTTTTTCCTTAAAAAAATGAAATTCCTTATTTTCTTGGATAAATAATCAAATGGCAATGAGCTACAGGAGCTGGCCTCCCCCACATACTGTTTTCTTCTCTGCCAACTAATCCTGCCCTTAACCTTCTTAGGCATCAGTACAGCACCTATTATTCATCCTCCATTGACATTTCTTCTCAATCCCTGAAGCTGGTGGTGACTCACCTCTTGTTTCATCAAAGGGCAGCACGCAGTACACTGCATGAAGTCTCTGTTAGCTCTTCTCTGATGCCTTTTAGCAGAAGTGCTCCAAAAACTTTATAATTTGATGGTCTAGATGCAAACATGAAGATTTCCAATCCTGTGGACTTTAATTAAGCAACCTATCTGGGTCACGTAGCCACCAGGACTCTGGACTCGCCCTTGGGGAGCACAGTCCCCAGGTCCATGGAAAGTTAGCTTAACAAAGGTTAGTTTGAACTTATCACCCCTCAAAATGCTCTTAGCACGGAAGGGGAATGATATTGCAATGCAAGCCTCGGTCTGAAAACAATGTCCTTGGATTTTCCATGGAATATTTTTACTTTTCTGAAAAAAACTGAGCACTTATTGGGCTAAATGGAACTGAAGAGGCTTTCTGTCGCACTATATAGAGTGGCACTTTCCTAGGAGGCTGCATCCAACTTCCTAGCCTCATGGCTGTCTGGTGGAATAGACTCTCATCATTCCTGTTCTTAGAGCCTAATGGGCTTAGTAGAGAGAGTCACGGTTACCCTTTTAGTAAAATCGCACACAAGATTTTACCAACTTTTGTGTAAAGAAAAGGTTTATCCTGCAGGGATTGTCCCTCAGATGTTCCACCTTACCCAGAAGCCAGAGTTTGGGCCTTTCTCTTTCCTTCCCCCATCTTCTATCTACATTCCTGTTTCACCCAAACCCACAACCACAGCCCCACCCAGCAGCAAAATCTGAAAGAACTCACTGACAGCCCATACTTGAGATCAAGCCCAGGAAGAGATAGAACTCTGGGATTAAAGCCAGGTCACAAATGTGTGCCCGCTGAATAATACACAGTGCTCAGGAGTGTTCATTTGGTCCATACAGTATGTTATTTAAAATGTAAATGCTTATATAAAATTGAGAGATTCCCCATAAAACTACAGTTTTCTGATTTCACTTAAAAAATAAAAACACCTGGTCATGCCCTGCTAGCACTCCTGCGTGACCATCACCATTGGAAGTTAAGTATCCAGCATCAGTCCCTTTATAAGGAATACTTACTCTTCAATTTGCTTCTCTTAAACCGGACAGTTTCACCTTTCTGTATTACTTACCTGGTCCCTGCAGACATCCAAGTTTGAGTCCCTTGGGTTATGGTAGGGAAGAGAGAGGAAGAGAGAAGCTCAAATGAAGATGTTTCCCTGATGAATTGGTTTTAATGCTTTGGGATACAAGTAACAGAATATCGGACTAAAAATTATTTAAACAGTAAGGATTGTTGATACTTTAATAGAAAGTCTAAAAGTTGGCTGTTGGATGCAGGGTTAGATCAGGCACTCAACAATTTCAGGGCTCTGGGTCAGCTTCTCTGCAGTGTTCTTGGTCTTCTCCTCATGGTAGCAAGGTGGCTGCCACAGCTCTAAGCACCACATCCTCACCTAATAACATTCAGAAGAAAGAAAAGAGAGAACAGAGTTTCTCCTCTCTTGTCTCTCTCTTATCAAAGAGCAAAATCTTTCCAGAAGACTCCAAAAAACTTTTCCTCAGATCCCATTGGCTAGAGCTGGACCACATGACCACCCATAAACCAAACATTGGCAGTGGGGGTGGAATTATTATGTTTAAGAACAAACATCTCTGGATCTAGTGGAGATATCTGCCTTAGTACATTGCTGCCTACACAGTTCTGCTAAAAAGAAGATGGAGCGGTGTGGCCAGGCAGGGCATCCCAATATTCTACTATAATGGGCCCATGTCAACTGGGATATAAAAGAACTAGAATGTTGCCGAAACTGGTTTGGCTCAGTGGATAGAGCATTGGCTTGCGGACTGAAAGGTCCCAGGTTCGATTCCAGTCAGGGGCATGTACCTTGCTTGCGGGCATATCTCCACTGTTTGCATGCAGGAGGCGGCTAATCGATGTCTTTCTCTCATTGATGTTTCTGACTTTCTATCTCTCTCCCTTCCTCTCTGTAAAAAAAATCAATAAAATATATTTTTTAAAAAAAAGAACTAGAATGTGGATGAGGAGCATCACTCACTGTGGTGTTTGTAGGGGATATAAGATAAGTCAGGAATACAAATGAAGGACTCTTTATCCCTTTTTCTGGATTCTCTGTAAGCCTAGCTGACAATAGGCCATTTTATTATGAACTCTACCAACCTTCCTCATTAGGGGATGCAATTCTTGTTTCTTGGATATTCACTGGCCAATAGGAAGACAGGTTCCTATCCTGACCCAGTCCCAAAATTTGCTTTCTGGGTTTTCTTCTCCCTACAGGGTGCGTTAAAAGGGGTTGCCCTTGAGAGCAGGCCTGAGACTCAGTACTGAGGCTGGAGGGCAGTTCATCTGGTGGAAACTCTTTCCCAAAGGGACTGATGATGTGGCTTTTGGAAGGGGAATCTCAGGTCATAAATCAGGGTTTTTTGCTTGGTCCTCCGTCACCTCATTGTTGGCTCACTCAGTCCCAAGCAGCCTCAGAGCCACAGGCTCTGTGAAATAGCAAATAAAAATTTAGCCATTGGTTTGGTGTGCCCTCTCCTCTTATAAACCACTTTGCTAAAATGAAAGGACTGAACAATGTTGATGGCCTCAGAAGGCCTGGGGACAGTAGGCAGGTCCTCTAGATGCCCTTACTCCCACTGTACCAGATTGAAATGTCAGACAGGAAACGGGGTTGGAAGAGTCCATCACACCTTCCGTCAACCAGGGGCCCAATCCAGGTCCAACATTACATCAGTTGGAAAATTTTAAAAACTGAAATAAAATAATTATTTTAATACTCTATGTGATGTCATGCTCTCCAACCTTCTTTTAAACACATTCACATCCCTTATCTCATTGGATCCTCCTTATAACATTGAGCAGCCACTAGGACAGAAGTAAATCTCAGACATCATAGCTACCATTTTATTGGCTGTCTGCTGTGTACCAGACAATGTGCTAAGTGCTGAGAGTGTCTCATTTAATGATTTCAACAGCCCTATGAGATAGGGGCAACATGTTAGTGATCCCATTTTATAAGTGAAAAACCAAAGTTTAGAAAGATAGTGCAGTTCACCCAAGGCCACTCAGCTAGCAAGCAACAAAGCCAAGTTCAGGTCTGTCTGCTTCATAAGCCTGAACTTTGAATAACAATTACAGTATTCTCTCCATCTAGGAAATGGTGTTTTAATGATGGCTTTACCTCTAGAACTAGAGCTCGGTGCACAGATTCATACACTGCGGGGTCCCCTTGACCTGGCCTGCGGGGATGGGGCTGAAATCGGCTCTCCGACATACCCCCAGGCATCCCAGTTGAGAGAGTGCAATTCTCCTGTGATGCACCCTGGAATCAGGCTCCCTCCTCTCTGGGTCCAGGTATATCACCCAAGAACCACAGCTGCCAAGTCACTGCGGCTTGGCAGCTCCTGCATTGAGCGTCTGCCCCCTGGTGGTCAGTGCA
>PVJN01031174.1:0-25062 GCA_004026805.1 Lasiurus borealis
TATATTAAAAAAAAAAAAAGATGGGTGAGATTAGCCACAGGAATGTCTTTCCTTAAAAAAAAAAAAAAAAAAGATTGTCTACTATACTAAAAACCTGACAACTAAAAAAAAAAGAAAGCAAAAACAATTCAGTCCTTTCCATTCAATAGGGTAAAAATATGGTAATAATTCTACCACTCTTAAATTGTATAATCTATGGCAAAAATAAAAGGGAAAGATAAAAATAACCATAACTATGATTACAGCATCTATTTACTCTGGGCCAGGCACTGTGCAAAGCACTTTACATGGCTTATTTCACCTTAACTCTCCCCTAACCCTGTAAGGAAGCACTATTATTATCCTCAGTTCACAGATAAGGAAACAGGAATTTAAGGAGGTGAGTGAGGTCACTTGGCTGAAGTCACAGACTAGTAGATTCAACACTGGGGATTCACTGCCACCTGTCCACCTAAAGTTTGTGTCCTGCAGCCCCACCAGCATGCCTGTCTCTTCATAAATGATAAAGTTCAAGTGAAAACTCTCCCTATGGGCCCTTAATCTGTGAGCTGCTTGAGGGCTAGGTCTTATTCAACTCATTTCCTAGAACACACTAGGTGAGTGACGGTATTTGCTGAGTGAATGAAATTTCAAACACTAATATTCTTCCCAACACTGTCTGTTTAGGACCATTTAAGGGAAGGGTTTATATCTGGTTCATACTGATTAACAATCTATCAAGATCCTTTGGACATCATTTGCCTCTTCCTGGACCTTCAGACCCTGGGTCTAACACAAGAAAAGTTTAAAACCTCAGATTGACATAATAAAGAGATAGTGTCTGAGTTATAGCCTATATTTCTGGAACAAAGAAAAAGATCTTTTAGGAACCCACTGAAATGGTTTCCTCCGAACTAATATCGGAAACATGATACGGCATAATAAGAAATAAGCAAGGCTACTTAAAGATTATAAGGCTATATGTATAAGCAAGCATGACGAGGGAGATGGGGCACTATCTAAAATAACAAAAAGATAATATGATAATTAGACTGGAGAGTGGAACGATCTTCCAGATATCTTTCTGGATGAAGCTGCTGTGGCAGGGGCTGAGGCAGAGGTGGTTGGGAGCAATCAGGCAGACAAGTGAGCAGTTAGAGGCGATCAGGCAGGCAGGCAAAGTGGTTAGGGATGATCAGGCAGGCAGAGTGGTTAGGGGTGATCAGGCAAGCAGGCAGAGTGATTAGGGGTGAACAGGCAGGCAGGCAGGAGAGTGATTAGGAGCCAGAGATCCTGAATTATGAGAAGGATGTCCAATTTCCAGTTTATGCCTGATCGTGCAGGGATCCCTGCAGGATCAGGGCTAAACTGGCAGTCAGACAACCCCCAGGGGTCCCAGATTGCAAGAGGGTGCAAGCCAGGATGAGGGACCCCTCCCCTGCATGAATTTCTAGGTCTCTAGTATTACATAACCCTGGAAAATTAAGAGTTTAAACTTTGCACTCAATCAACCTAAATGAGTCCCCAGTCTGTTACTTACTGGCCAATTACTTCTCCTTTTATTTCTTCATCTGTAAAATGAGAATAATGGTACCTACCCCATAATAGTACTAAAAAGACTAAATATAATTGATGGGAAGAGCTTAACACATGACCTGGAATGATTAATATGCAATAAAAAAGATAGTTGCTTTATTACCCTACAGCACTGTTTTCTTCTTCCCCACAAAGACCAGTTTTCAATTATTAATAATTGTAACATACACAGTATTGTTTTCATATATATAAGAGTATGTATATATGTAAAAGATGGAGAAAAAAGAAAGCACATTTAATATCTACTGTTACTGGATAGGACTAGAGCAAGCAGAAACCCTCCTCAGGGTTTCTAGATAGTGATGTTAGCACTGCCTACAACAAGCATGTCAAACTCAAAGGCTCACACGGGCCAAACAAAACAAGGCATGCGGCCTGAGGCCCATGAGTTTGACATGCTTGGCCTACAACTAGGTCTTAGTAGCATGTAAGGAGAAAATCAGGTCTGCAAGCTTCGTTCCTCCATTGGAGGTGGGAGAAGGACACTAGGCGGTGACTTTGCCCTGGAGTAGAATATTAGCTGGGAAGTGACACTAGCCCAGAGGTCAGAGACTCCATGTCTGTGGAAAGCTAATGCCTCCCATGCCCATTTTAAAGATGGGCCTTTTCCAAGTGCTGAGTCTCCTTCCTGCAGGCCCAGGGAGTTCGTCACACCCTGTGCTTCTAAGACTCGAATCCCCTTTTCTGAAGAACACTCTGCAGCTCACACCTGAGCTGAGGGCTTCCTAGGCTGCCGGGCCCTGGATCACTTCCACCTCCCACAGAGTCAGAATTAAAGCACCAATAGTAAAGGAGAACTGTTTGAGGAATCTTCAGCCTTTTGTCAATACTTAAAATAAAACTTAAAAAATCAAGCCAACGTGTTATACACCTTAAACTTACACAATATAATATGTCCATTATATGTCAGTAAAGCTGGGGGGAAATAACTAATGAAATTGTTTCTACCACTACTATTATGTATAGGTAGATATCTAACTGCCCCAAAGCTGTCTCCAAGTTGCAATGCAATAGATGTTTGACATACCAACTATTATCTGCAAGGATAGGTGTACAGCCATGTGCATGCAAGCACACATACACACACACACAAACAGAGTAATCCTAGGATGAAAACTTATGCTGCAATGGATAAGGGATAACTGAATGAACTATTATTAATCCTCATTTAGATAGGAAGAACACTTTTTAAATTATTTTTTAAATATGGCCTTTTTTAGCTTTCGAAATAAATTCTTTCTGTTTTCCTATTTTTGTCACATGAGGTCAATCATCTAAAACAGGAATCCTGAGAGATGGCTGTCACAGAGAATACGTGATTTAAGTTTGACTGCTACTTGAGGTTCAGATAAAAACAGCCAGTAGTAGCTCTTCCACATTCCACTCCTCTTTCCATCAACTAGAGCTCAAACATAGCCTAGAATAAAAATGGCCAAAGAAAAATCTAAAAATAGGGGAACTCCTGAGCCAGACTTTCAGATTTCCTCTCATCTTTGCCAATATAGTACCCTTTTTCCAATTATATAAAGTGTGTCGGCAAGGACTTCACTGTGTAAAATTAACTAAGGTGTCAACGGAAGAAAGAACTGTTTGTGTAGCTGACGAGGCTGACACAGTGGACCTGGAACACCTCCTGCCTAAGTCCCGAGCAGCTCATCTGAACACACTCAGGCGCCTCTAGAGCCACTTTGAGGGGCCCCGAGACCCCTGGCCTCCAGGGAGAAACATGGTCAACCAAGTTTAAGCCAAATATTTAGGTATGGGTTAAAATCTATCACAGTGGAGTTTAAACATTAAAGACAGTCCATAAGTATTTTTGCAATTTCATTCATATCACTCTTGCCATGGGGGAGAAGGTTCTTAGCGACACATTCTTGGCAAAAAAAAAAAAAAAAGCAAATTCTTAATAGAGGATAAACCACAACTTTATTTTTCAAAAAAGAAAGGATTCCCTCCCTAGCACATAATATATACAGCATACGCTGTGTGAATCATAATCCTATGTCACCACACCTGAGCAAGCATGCACAGACTCATACAATACCCTACCACCTCTCCCTTATCCCCTGTTCTCACCTCTCAAGGCCACCTCCCTATTCACCACCACCAAATAAGCACATACATGTGCACACATGCATGTACACACACACACACACACACACACACACACACACACTTACTTCACACCCGCAGACTTTGCCTGTAGGGCACTGCTCCAGAAATCATCCACGTTTTCTGGCTCAGAAAAGGCCTGGAGGCAGGCACTAAATGGTATCTTGGCACGAACCAATTCAGGAAGGGGTCTTCTGTTTGCTTCTGCTTCCCTTCTCGTTAACTCATAGGCGATTAGTTCATCTGAGAAAAAGAGCAAGCAAATTAAGGTCTTTCCAATCGCTCTTCTCTTCTCAAAATGGAAAACACCCCTTTGGACAGCCTTTGCTGAAGGCTACTGGACTGGGGCAGGGCTGCTTACTTGCTGCCCTTCCCAGATGGGAAAAGCATGCAGGACGCTTGTTCTTGAGGTGTCTTTATAGTAGTGCTGACAGGCTGCATCGAGACATTCATTTTTTTTTTTTTGCCTGTTCCCCTTTGAGACTAACGGGAGGGAACTGTGAACTCTGACCTAGATGAGAGGTTTAGATCCTGTGTGCGATGTAAGTGATGCTTGATCCTGGTCTGGCATTTGTCCAGAGGTCAAGGCTGGCTTAACTGAATGCCACCCTCCCATCACAAAGTCTTCACACGGAGAATTTCACACTGAAGGGAACCGGAGTGCTCACCTTTTCCCAGGCCCTTCTCAGGGACTAGAAGCCATAGAGGGTGTGGCCATGGAGCAAAAGGAGCCATAAGGACCACAGTTAGCCACAGCACAAAGCCTGTGGTATTGACATTGCCAAAACAACTCCAGGTCAGGTTACTCAGGACCTCAGACAGTCAAGTAACCACCCCAGAATGCCCTTCTACACTACCCCTGCTAAGTGGTTAAACACAGAGGGAAAAAGAAAGTGAGGTCAGCAGATCAGCTCTTGGAAAACACCTGCAAGTCAAAATGTTATACAGATTTTGAATGGGCCTTTTCTGGGAATTCCTTTTGTGTTAAAAAAACAAATCACTCATGATCCTGTTTTTAGTCATACATACATTGAATGGCTAGATTATTATGATCTCTGAACACATAATAATCTGGCCATTCAGTGTGTGTGTGTGTGTGTGTGTGTGTGTGTGTGTGTGTGTATGGGGCCCTGTGCATGAATTTGTGCATGAGTGGGGTCTGGCCAGCCTGGCCAAAAGGAGGGGACATGGGCAGTTAGCTGGCCTCCTGGTCAAGGGGACAATTTGCATATTAGCCTTTTATTACATAGGATATACACTGAGTGGCCAGATTATTATGCATTCAGAGATCAGAATAATCTGGCCATTCAATGTATGTACTTAGGTGTTTTCTTATGAATATGATTTTTTTTCCAGAAAGGAAATAAGAGGGAATGAGAGATATAAACATCAACGAAGAGAGAGAATCATTGATCGGGTGCCTCCTGAACAATGGGTGATCGAGACTACAACCTGGACATGTGCCCTGCCCGGGAATCAAACTGTGACCTCCTGGTTCATAGGTTGATGCTCAACCACTGAGCCACTGCACCCAAGCCTGACTATGATTTTAAAATTCACCTTCCAGTCCAACATCAGTTTATAATGCACTTGTATCTAGGATGTACTTGGGGTTTGGTGTTCTCAACCTCCAAAGGCTAAATGATCAGTCTCCTTTTTGAACAAAATAATTACCCCTCACAAATTATAAACAGCGAGTCAGACAGGACCACAGAACGGAGCAGAACATGTGAGTCAGTATCCCCGAGGTCGGCAGGAGAAAGCAATGAAGCCTAGTTCTAAAAAGGAAACAAACCGCACGCCCTCACCCTCATTTCTATCCTTATAAAGGATAAAACTGTAAAAACGGGTCACAAACTGCAGGAGCTTATAGAAAACGGAAATCATTTTACCTTGAAACCACCAGAATCATCACTTTCTAATTAGCACAATAAAGTGACCACCTACCCCTCTCAAAAAGAGAGAGAGAGAGAGAGAAAGAGTACGCTTGACGCTGTTGGACTTCACAGAAATGACCCATTCATAGAAAAGAAGCAACCTAGCACGGATTTTGCCTTTTTCTGCTTCTAATAAGTTCGTTCTAAGTAATATCATGTGTCTGTTCTTGGGGAGAACCAGCTTAGACAGCCTGAAGGAACCTGCCCCTCTGACCCCAGCCTGGCGGCAATATCTCCGCCTTCTTCCAGCCTCCGAAGCCTGGAGGCCCCTCCAAAGGGCCTGGCGCCTGTAGCACTTCATCATCTATAAGAGGTACCAGAAAACGTGGATGCCAAAGCTGGATTATATCAAGAGACTACATCAAGAGGCTGCTGGTTGAATGTCTCACATCAAAAAAATGCAGTTCTAGAGTGTGGAATCTCGGAAGGAAGGAGGCGGGGTGGCGGGGGGGAGTAATCAACTGAAGACCTTGTATGCTTATGTGTATAATCCACAGACACAGACAGTAGGGTGGTGAAGGTCTGTCGTGGGCAGGGGGGAGGGGGGACAGGAGTGAGGGGATGGAGGCAGGCTGGAGGGGGTCAGCAGTGGAGGGGTAACAGGCATGTGTAATACATTCAATGATAAAGATTTTTTTAAAAAAAAAAAAAAGCAGTTCTGATCATTTCCTTCAGACTTCATAGCACAGTTTGTGAGTGATCAAACCGTTAAAGACTTTTCCACATGTATACTTACAAATACCTTCCCAGAATGAAGCGGACTCCAAGCCAAACAGTTGGTCAAATTTACAGGCACTGCAATAAGTTCCATCCATAGCCCTCCACAAAAATCTGTGAGGCATCTGATTCTCTGAAAGGCAATTTCCTTGGCGACCGAGGACAAGATGGAAAGAGACATGCAAACCAGGCCACTGGGCCGGGTCCCCGCCCAGCAGAACTTCGTGGCGACTAACTCCTATGACCGCCGCTTCCAGGCTTCTCGCACCTGAAGAAGCCCACTGCTAATGTCCCCCTCCCGAGCCATTACCTTTGTTGGTTGCTGCCTCCATGGCCACAGGTAACTGCATCAGGTAATCCACCCTCTCCGTGTAGCGGACTTTTCGAGTCTGACAGCACTGAATGCGTTCTTCCACCAAAAACCGGAAGACATCACTGGGATTTTCTGAGCCAATGCGGTTCCTCTGAAGGTTAGGTTACAGCAGGTTAGTAAATTTGTGAATATTAAGCCATACATAAAAATTAGCATAAAATCATCTATAGCCCTGATGTAAACATCAAACGATGGTTAACGAAACAATCCCTCTGGGATGTGCCATTTCACCAGAGTGCTTTAAAAGCAAAACACTGCCCAAACCGGTTTGGCTCAGTGGATAGAGCGTCAGCCTGAGGACTGAAAGATCCCAGGTTTGATTCCAGTCAAGGGCATGTACCTTGTTTGCAGGCACATCCCCAGTAGAGGGTGTGCAAGAGGCAGCTGATCAATGTTTCTCTCTCATCGATGTTTCTAACTCTCTATCCCTCTCCCTTCCTTTCTGTAAAAAATCAATAAAAATGTATTTTTTAAAAAAAGCAAAACACTGGTGTTTATCGGAAGTCCCCAAATGGGGGACTGGCTGAATAAAGTATGAGTTCTCCTGTGAATTAATGTTAGGTAGCAATTAAAAGCCATGGGAGAGGGACTGACCTGGATGGAGTTAGAAGAAAGGGGATGAGGGAGCCAAACTAAAGAGAAAGGGGCAAAACTAAAGGACCGCCCTGGGAAAACCAAGGCGGTGTACATCGTTATAACATGCATTCGTGTAAATCCCATACAAATAAAAAAGAAATCATGCTAACTTCAAATATGAATGAGATGGCAAAGCGTTCACAGCAGGTTAAGTGGAAAACGTTGCTTAGAAACAGCACATTTCTAAATCCACCTGGAAAATGCCTGGTGGTGGGTCAGACACCCAAATGTTAACACTGGCTGTTGGTAGGGGCTGCTATTATGGGTGATTTTTTATTTTTATATTCTCCTTTGTGCCTTTCTGTATTTTCCATAAAGAACACATTTGTAATCGGGGGGCCGTGGGGGAGGGGAGGTTGATTTTAAGGAGGGAAAAAAACCTTTGATCATGAATTCTTAGCGGCATTTAATGTGACTCAACTCTGCTGTGAGCAAAGTTTGGCCATCTCTGAGAGGTGGCAAGAGGACAGCAAATACCACACAGGACTTTCAAGAAGCTTCGTCACCAAGAAAGGAAAAAGAAGGGTGAGTGAAATCACCGGCAAACACTCCTACCACACATACACGTTAAAAGGAGAACAGCAGATCCACCAGCGCCTAGGAAACGGGACATGAGAAGCTATCCCACCCAGTGGCTGGTGGGGCCCGGGCAGCGAGAGATGTCGGTAAGAGAGCAGGGCATACTTCTTACAGCCCTGCTGAGCATTTCTGAAGATGGCTTACTCACCTCTACCAGATTCACCAGGTGCAGGAAGAACTCCTGGGCATCCTGCTGTCTGTTAGAGGAGAATTCCGGATGGCTCTTGCTCACAAAGGCCTTAAACATGCGTGGAGAGATCCCATTCTGCTGAGGCTACAGAACATGAATAAATCCAGCTCACAATACTTGCACACACAGTAACAGCACTCAGTGGCAGGCAGAGTGGGGATTAGCATAAACCCTCACTTGCAGGTGAGAAAACGGAAGCCCACGGAAGCTCCATGAGCACACCCCACGCCAGGCAAGGGGATGCTGGCTTCATACCAGGCCCTGCACCCCGGACCTGATAATGAGAACAGGATGGGACCCTTCCTGCTGAGGGCACACTGAAGACATGGTGAATATCCCACTTTCTACTGGTAAAAGAGGAGGCATCGGGCCCATTCTCAAAGGACTGGCTACCTGGTGGCCAAAGTGCCATTCCAGCCCACTGCAGAGCAGGCTAGGGATGCGTTAGGGAGGAAAGTTCTATGGCATCTTCTTTGCTCCCCACGAGGGAATAGGAGAGAACACCTAGTAGAGACTGGGGCGCCTGCAAGGAAAGGAAATGGCACTGGGCCCCCGTGACCTCTGCAGGCTGACCAGGCTGTTTCTGGTGCGGAGGGCAAGGAGTTGCCAGGAGGGTGCCCCTTCCCTAGGGAAGCAGAAGGACCAGGATGGCAGAGAGGAGAGGGAGGGGCTGAGACAATGTGGCGGGACAAGGATGTGTGAACTTCCCCAGGAGCTGAAAGGACAGACAGAGGCAGCCAGGCTCCTGGGGAAAGGACACTCACTGCACAGCCAAGGAGCCTGGGGGCAGGAGGCGGTGGAGGGTTACAGGGTCAGCTGGACAGGGCATCAGGGAAGGTCCTCATGGAAATCCCTGAGGGGACCAGGGAGGTATTGCTAAAGGATGGCTAACGTGCCCCTCACAAAGGCCGGCCATGACAGGAGTCACAAGCAGCCAGAGGAAGCCAAGCGCACCAGCTCCTCTCCCCAGCCCTTGATCCTGGCTCTGCGGGGCCAGAGGAGGAGGCAGGAAACACAGAGGGGGAACAAGGACAAAAATGCCAGAGGGTCATATGATCTCGCTCCTATGTGGGATATAACAAACAACATAAACTGAAGAACAAAAATAGATCTGGAAGAAACACTGATTAGACCGTCCAAGCTCAGAGAGAAGGTAGGCGGAGTAGAGGGGTGGTGGGGGAGGGGGGTAGTGTTGGTAAGAGATCAACCAAAGGACTTGTATGCATGCATATTAGCACAACCAATGGATATGGACACTGGGGCAGTGGGGGCTTGTCCTAAGGAACAGGAATGGCAGGGGGTACAATTGCGGGGGCAAGGAGGAGGGGAAGAAGACATATGTAATACTTTAAACAATTTTTTAAAATGCCAGAGTGTCCCAATGCTGACCCTGCTGCACGCTGATTTCTGAGACTGCCGAATGTGAGGAGGGGAGGGGGAGAAGCTTTAAACTGACTTTGACGCAAACTGGACTGTGTAATGCTGGTGATGTGCAGGAAATCCAGGCAATCAGCCCGAGCTGCTCTGAAGAGGCAAAGTGGGGAGAGTCCACTTTGCCTTGAGGACAGAGGTGGGCTCATGGAAACGCCATGTCCAGAGTCCCCTCCAAGGTCAGCCCACCTAAGAAAGGGGCTACATGTCACCTCATTCAGTACAACAACCCTACAAAGGAGGTACGACTGTTATCCCCATTTTAAAGCTAAGGAGACTGAGACTGGCAGGGACGTGTCAGGTAGGCCTTTCCATGAAAGTGGTCTTATAACCAGATTCCCACAGCTAACAAAGGGCAGAACCAGGATGAACTCCCAGTTCTGGTGCAGGTCCAGGCTCTCTGTAGCAAACAAGGAGTGGTAACTATAGCACCGCACCCCACACCTGTGACATCTCTGATTTCAGAAGAAATATCCCACAGGTCCCAGCCTCCATATTACTGTGTTCACTTCATATCTTGTATATTAGAAAGTCAGTAAAAAAGTTGAGCCTGAATCTAATTAAACGTCCAGCTTATAAGAAACACAAGCTAAACAATAGCTCAAGGAAGCAATCCTTAGAGGGAGCCTGGCAAGCGATCCAGCTCCTTCAACAAATCAATAGCATGCGGGAAGAGAAGGGGGTCTTAAAAGAGATGTCTTTGATACTGCAGGGGAAAATCTAGATTGCTTCTAACACGTTAAAATTTTAACCTGACATGTATGTTTTTTTTAAAAAAAGCAAGTATTCTAGTCTTAGATGCATACTGAATATTTACAGGTGAAAAGGAGGATGCTTGAATTTTGTGTTAAAATGCTTCGGGGAAAAAGAAGGAAAAGAGGAGGAAAGAATTAAATTTAGGGGGGGAGGGGGTGATGAAACCAGACTGGCAGCATGGTGATTGCTGAAGCTACTTAATTGTACACGGAGGTTTATTATCTTCACTCTCTACTTCTGCGTATTTTTGCAAATTCAAATAAACTTTTTTCAAGGTCAGGCTCTGCATAAGGAGGTTTCTTTCTTACGAGAAACTAAAAGCCAAAATAAGGACCAAATACCTAAGTAAAATAATGTTTCCTGGTTGGCTGTGGGTTGGTGACGTCACCTGAGTGTCCCTCTGTGGACCTATCCCTGCACCAGATGAAAGGGAGAGACCAGAACTGACCAGGAGCCAGACCTGCACACACCCTCACTGTGAGCCGGCCTCAAACACCTAAAGGAAAGGTTCGGCCTGACAACTAACTGTGTAAGAGGGAGCCCCAGGTACCCTCCAAAACAGCAACCACCTAAGGAACCTGATGTACTTGTAGGACGCTCTACCTACTTTCTCCATCAGCAATTGGGGAATGAGCTAAAATTACAGCGAGGACTAGGGAGCCCAGAATGTTTCCCCAAAGCTTACACAGGACTTTCTGATGAACTCTGCACACGAAGGCAGCTGGACGCTGCCCACTCCTATTCTCGAGCCTAATGCTTTACTCAATAAGCAGGCAGCGCAGCTGAGGCTTTGTATCACATTAAAGCAACGCCTCTTCAGAGACATAAGTTGTAAGACCACAGGAATGAAACAAAAATAGGCCCATCCCAGCCTGTCCCCAATACACAAGTGCATGCCATCTGTGGATCCAAACTTTTACACTTAAACTCTGGACCAGTAGTTCCCAACCCAGATCCAACTCCCAAACCTCCTAAGCTAAAGGAACAGAGGGCATCCCCCTCGCTATTTTCCATATTTCAGATGGTGGGTTGAAAATGTTACATTTGCCCAGCCTGGGAAAACGGAGGTTAGTAAAAACAAAGCTCTTAGTTTGTGGCTAACATTACGTCACCTCCCAGTAGAACACTGGTTATCTCATGCTTATCAAAAACTGCGAACAGCCACTATGTTTCAAGGATTATTTCCATGGGACATCAAATGAACTGCCCCTTAAGAAACCAAGTTTGCTCAGAATGCAGAATTGTCTAAAACATGTTATCTTCCAAGGAGAAACAAATTACAGTATTCAGCACTAAAATGTGTGAAAGCACTGTCTTAAAATGCACACACACAAAAAAATCTTTTTGAACAAGAAAAGGTATCCTTTGATAGAAAGTGTTTTCTATCACAGACCCAAGTTAATTTTTAAAATTAACTAAAAAAATATAAGTAAAAGTAGCAATACCCAAGACAAACACTGCACAGATGAAAAAGTGTACTAAGCATATACACACGCACACATAAAAACTACCATATGTTCTGGCGTATAAGACGACTTTTTAACCCAAGAAAATCTTCTCAAAAGTCGGGGGTCGTCTTACACACTGGTGTCATCTTATAGGGTGGGTATATCCCAAACTCTATATTTTAACTGGAAAAGTTGGGAGTCGTCTTATATGCCCACTCTTCTTACACGCCGGAAAATAACGGTAGATTTCACCTCGGCCTGCAGCAGATCAGTTTAATACCAGGAAGTATATATTCTAGAAATGACCCAAGATGTAAGACAGAGGCGGGAAATCCAAGTGACTGAGCGACCTGACAATTCTGCAAACATTAAGCATTGCCTTTGTCATCCACCCACCACCATCTACACATGGAGGCATGAGGGGCTGAGACAAGTTCGGGAACAGCTGTTAGGTACGCAGGCTAATGCAGTGGTCACACGCACAGAATCAAGGACAGGACTGCCGGGTAGAGAGCCCAGCCCTCACACTCACTGGCATGGTAACTTTAAGAAAGGTTTCCGAGCCTCGGTGAATCTACAGGAAGAGCCAGGCCTTCAGTTGGTACCCACAACATTAGTACTATTCGCACTCCTGGTGGTGGTGGCCCTGTGAAAAGGCATTCCTGCCACATGGCTCTGACCCCTCCCAGCTCTCTCCCCTCCAGCACACATTCCTCCCGAAATCTGTCCTCTTCCCCGCTTCGGCACAACTCCTTTCCTCTCTTGGGGCATTTCAGACTCAGCTACGCGTCACACACACAAGGGCCTGGGACAAGACCAAAGGGCTCCTGATGCCTGACAATGGGATTTCTCTGAAAACAATTGCAGTGAAAAATCCCGATGCCCCAAAAAGTAAATTCCCCGCCCCCTGCCTGTTTAAGCTTGGAAGTGACACCTTCAGGACCCCAAAGAAAACCATCCGGTCGATTCAAGCTCATTTGGAATGTTAAAGGGACCTTATTGATAATGGCACCTCCGAGCAGGAAAAGGCTTTTGCAAACCATTTATACATCCACATACCCAGCCCATCAGCCAGGAGATGGTCACAGAGGGGCTAGAGCCAGCTGGGGACTGTGTGAGGAGGGCAGCTACTCCGCTCCAGCCAGCTGCCCTCAGAACTGGAACTGCCAGGGGTCCTGAGTGTGCGAGAAAAGCTGGAAGTTCAGATACGTATGCGTGGGCCAAGCAAAGCACACCTGCAGGACATAAGTGGCCCAAAGACTGCGAGGTTCCACCCCTTGAGCTGGACAGAGCAGGGGTTCCCCCCTGCCATCCTCAGACCCCTGGAGATCACAGACCCACTGCACAATAGTCACTGAATCCAATGGCAGGGATTGGGCAAGGGCCCCAAACAGTCATGCATGTTCATCAACTGAGTCAATAACGTGCCTTACTCACATAAGAACTACTTTCTTCCCTAATGTAAAAGGACTCTGTGATATTAACAAAAACAAATGTTAGCCCATGCTGGTGTGGTTCAGTGGATAGTGTTGGCCTGCACACCGAAGGGTTTCCGATTCAATTCCTGGTCAAGGGCATGTACTTGGGTTGCAGGTTCAATCCTCGGCCCCAGTCCCAGCGTGTGCAGGAGGAAACCAATCAGATGTGTCTCTCTCACATCTATGTTTCTCTCTCTCCCCATCCCTCCATCCCTTCCTCTCTTGCTAAAAATCAATGAAGCCCAGCTTGTGGGGCTCGTGGTTGAGCGTTGACCTATATGAACCATAAGTTCATATAGTTAGGACACATGCCCAGGTTGTAGGCTCAATCTCCAGTAGGGGTCGTGCATGATTCTCTTTCATGACTGGTGTTCCTATCTCTCTCTCCCTCTCCCCTCCTCTCTGAAATCAATAAAAATATATTTAAAAATAAAAGATAAAACAAAAAAATCAATGAAAAAAATATCCTCGAATGAGGATTAACAAAAAAAAAATTATTTAAGTCTGCACTTGATAGCTGAACCTGGAAGCTCCCGTGACTTTCCATGGTCCCTCGGCCCCTTGTAGGCCAGCAGAGGAAGCCAGGCTCCCAAGTCCCAATCAAGTCCCCTCCTCTCCCAGGTCCAAGAGTGACTCAGGAGACTGCTTGGTTGAAACCCAGGATAAACGTGATCAAAACAAAATTCTGAACTAAGTTTTTCACCATCACCTCTTCAAAGTTTCACGAGGGCTTAGAAGTGGAAGCAGAGATACCTGCTACCCCGGCCCTACACCCAAACCATCTCCTCAGCTGCATTCCAGATGCAGACTTCCTCCAGTCTAAAGTGGATAAGGAACTCATTATCTTGCAAGGCCGGATGGCAGTGCGAGTGAAGTTGTCTTCCTGCCCCACAACACTCTGATCTCCTGGCCTAGCTATTCCGAATGTCTACACCCCTCTCAACCCTCCTCATGACCTACTTCCTTCTCCCCACCCCCAACACTTCCTCTGAGAGTTCATATGTTCCCTGCATAATCTCCTTTCCATTGGCTCCATTTCCCCAACTAACTGGCTTCATTACAAAAATAAAAAAAAAAGGGTTGCTTCACTTTCAATTCTTATTTCAGTCTGCAGGCATTAGTTAAGGATGATGGATGTAACACAGCACAGAGGTCAAACACTTGAGAAGCAGAATTGGAAGGACTTGCCCACTAAGCCAAAACAGGGCACTCAGAGGGCAGAGCAGGTGCTGGAAAGTGGGGCATGCATTCCATCCAGGACATCAGCAGCCACAGAGCCAAGACCGTAGATACAGCCACATACACTGCACACTGCGGGATTCCAAGGGCAGCACTCTAACAGACCAGGGTGCGAGTGGCACCCTCTGGCGTAACAGAGAGCCCAGAAAGGCATCAATGGCTCATCCTGCAGTTACGTGTTAATTTTTCAATTTCTCTATCAATTAAGAATGGTCAACTGGTGGAAAAGGAGACATATGTAAACCTTTGGACAATAAAAAAATTATTTAAAAAAAATAAAAAATTAAAATTAAAAAACAAAGTGACTACATAGTTGCCCTGGCTGGTCTGGCTCAGTGGACAGAGCATTGGCCTGCAGACTCAAGGGCACATGGCCAGGCTGTGAACTCAATCCCAGGTGGGGGCATGCAGGAGGCAGCCAATCAATGTTTCTCTCTCACTATTGATGTTTCTATCTCTCTCTCCCTCTCCTTTCCTCTCTGAAATCAATTTTAAAAAAATATTATTTTAAAGAGTGACTGCATGGCCAACTGAGTTTCTCAAACCCCCTGGCAGCGTACTGAAAGTGAGGACTGCCCAGTCCTCCCCAGAAATTCAGAAACCTCAGCTCTAGGGGGGCCAAGGAATGTGCGTGTTGTTGTTTTCAACAACCAGCCTCTCAACAAACCCTAGCAAACTAAGTTGAGGCTTAGGAAAAGAAAGATACCATAAGAGCCAGGATTGTGATACCAAAAGGAAATGTTTCTATTTTATAAAGTTTATTCCTTTATCTCAGCTGTATTTTATGAAAAATATTGTTTCTGGCCCCGGCCTGCTTGACTCAGGGTTAAAGTGTCAGCCCAGAGACCAAAGGGTTGGGGGTTCAATCCCTGGGCCCATTAGGGCACATGCAGAAAACAACCAATTGGTCTCTCTCTCACACATCAATGTTTCTCTCTCACTCTCTCTTTCTCTCTTTCTCTCTTCGCTCTCCCCACTCCCTCCCTTTAACTTTCTCTGAAAGTCAATGCAAAAATCCTCAGGTGAGGATAAAAATATATATTATTTCTGTACACCATTAATGCTGGTACTCACATGAAATCCATGAAGCAACTGCCACTAAAAACCCCACCCTGCCTGGCCCTGTTTAAGAGCATGCAGATGTTGCCCTAGATCCGAGGTAAGTAAACTTCGGCTCGAGAGCCACATGCAACTCTTTGGCCCCTTGAGTGTGACTCTTTCACAAAATACCATGGCCTGGGCGAGTCTCATTTATTAGCATTAGAAGAAGATTAAGTTTAAAACGTTTGGCTCTCAAAAGAAATTTCAATTGTTGTACTGTTGATATTTGGCTCTGTTGACGAATGAGTTTGCCGAACACTGGCCTAGACTCTGAAATGAAATAGCTGTTCTGAGAGTGTGTTAAGTTTACGCCACCATTTGCCAAGTTATAGGAAGTCCACCTCCTAGCTGGTAAAAGCACCTCCTCCCTACATACTAGCATGGCAGCCACTCAGACACATACCTTATGCTCCTCCTTCATCACCTGTTCAATGAGTTCGGATTTCACTGGAGGCTTGGAATACTGGCCTGAGAGAAGGCCATGTCCTAACTTAGTCCTGGACGGGAGAGAGAAACAAAAACAAAAGGTCATTGTTTCCCTTCAGAGATGTTACAATTATCTGTGAATTTCAGTAAGTACAGCTACTTTCAGGCCAACTGCTATATCTTCATTCCTCACAAATAACTTATTCATTTGATTCTACTGATTCCATTTTCAAATTTTCCTCCATACCTTAAAGATCACTTTTACTAATTTCTTTCTTCTTGTAAAGAAGAATACTTCTTTAGAAGTATTTTAAATATATATAAAATAGCCCAGCCGGTGTGGCTTAATGGTTGAATATTGACTTATGAACCAGGAGATCATGGTTTGATTCCCGGTCAGGATACATGCCTGGGTTGTGGTCTCAATCCCCAGTTGGGGGCTTTCAGGAGGCAGCCAATCAATGATTCTCATCATTGGTGTTTCTATCTCTCTCCTTTCCTCTCTGATATCAATAAAAAATATATTTTTTAAAAAATACATAAAATAAAGGGAACTGCCTTTAATTCTGCAAACAGAACCACTATGAACACTTTATTGGAGACTTTTCTTAAAAACTACAATGAGGCACTTACATCTGTGTGTTGAAATCTTGTGTTGGATCTAGAGGAGAATAGTCAAATATTCTGGGAAGATTTCCTACATACCTAGGAAATGAGAAGTGACAGTCAAAACATAGAACCGAGCCAGGAACTGAACCAAAATAAGCCATCATCCTGCTGAAGACCTCACCATTCCGTCAAAATTAAATCACCCACCTGGAGAAGAGTATTTCCGGAGTGCCTACTTCTTGCAGGAGGCCACCTGCATGGACCTCCCTAAACTGTGTGTGCTCCTATCCGTGGATCTCAACCCTGGGTATGAGTTAGAATCCCAAAGAGTTTCTTTAAAAATGCAAGTTTCTGCCCTGCCAGCATGGCTCAGTGGGTGAGCATCAACCTATGAACCAGGATGTCGTGGTTCAATTCCCGATTAGGGCATGTGCCATGGTTGCAGGCTCCATCCCCAGTATGGGGCATGCCGAGAATCAATCAATGATCCTCTCTCATCATTAATGTTTCTCTCTCTCTTCTTCTTCTCTGAAATCAATAAAAACATATTTTTTAAAAATTCAAGGTCCTGAGTTCACTGTCTGAGACTGAGGTCTGGGATTTGGAACCTTTTACAAGTTCCCTAAGCAAGTCTAGCACATGGCCAGAGTCCAGAACCACCAATTTATGCCATCGCAGCTGCTGTCTCGGATACAAATAAGGTTAGGAATGGTTCCGATCATGCCAAAATGACAAATGATGATAACATCGGTCACAACTATCATTTCCTGAGGATGTCCTATGTTATCTGGTTGGGTCTTCATTACAACCATATGAGGAAGTGATTAGTATCAGTACCCCATTTGCCAGATGAGAAACTGGGGTGCAAACTCATTAGGTCCCCCAGGGAGGGAATAATGGAGCCCAGCATGGACCCAGGCTGCCTGGCTCAAGCTGTGCCCTGAACCATCCTTCCAACTGTGCCTGCTCACCCACGGACCCTGTAGCATCCACAGCCCCTCCTTCTGACCAGCTTATCCTGACAGCAGTGCTACCTTAACCCCGTCTCTCACCCTGCCTGTGGCGCCCTGTCTGAGTGCGGCCTAAGGAAGGAAACAGCCACAGACAGCTCCTCCGCCCCTTGCTGTGGCAGGACGAAGGCAGCCTGGTATGCACAGGTAGGAAGCGCCCTCCATCAGTGCCTCCCACTGAAGAGCCAGCTTTTTTATTTTTTCAACTCACGCAGGTGATACATTTTAAAAAGACAATAAAGCCAAGACTGGTTTAGCTCAGTGGCTAGAGCGTCGGCCTGCAGACTGAAAGGTCCCAGGTTCGATTCTGGTAGGGGGCATGTACCTTGCTTGCGGGCACAACTCCAGTAGGGGGTGTGCAGGAGGCAGCTGATCGATGTCTCTCTCTCATCGATGTTTCTGACTTTCTATCCCTCTCCCTTCCTCTCTGGAAAAAATCAATAAAAAGACAATAAAAACCAATTATTAGAAACATGAACTGCCACTTATACAACATGGCCAGGTCACAGGGCTACAAAAATCGCTCTGTGCTGGCTCACTTCCCATTTCCATTCTTGTCTCGTCACAGAGCCATATCCAGCAGTGTGAGGACTAGTGCCAGTCTGGAATCACACTTTGAGTGGCAAAGAAATGAAAAGCTGAAATCCTCTAAGACATGCCCCTGACCAGCATTGACCAAATAGATCACTGAGTCTCTCGCAGAGCATCTGTAGGAAGGGGTCTGGCAGGATTGCTGTGAAGATGCATGACCAACTTTTTCTTGTCATAGAGGGTGACAGTCTAATGATGCAAACCATTACCAGTATGACAAATTCCTGGGGGCGCGGGGTTAGTTTTCTTTATCTCCTCTTGGTCACCATAATGCTTGGCCAGGGTTCCCACCCAGCTTCAGTGCAAGAAGCCACACCACAGCCCAGCCGCATGGCTCAGGGTTGAGCATCAACCTATGAACCAGGAGGTCACAGTTCGATTCCCGGTCAGGGCACATGCCCAGATTGTGGACTCAATCCCCAGTGTGGAGTGCGCAGAAAGCAGCCAATCAGTGATTCTCTCTCATCATTGATGTTTCTATCTCTCTCCTTCTCCCTTCCTCTCTGAAATCAAAAAAAATATATTTTAAAAAAATAAAAAGAAGTCAGACCATGGATGATGTGGTCGAGATGGCCTGCAGCTCATGCAGACGTGCTTTCCGGCACACCCGGACTGGGCTGGCCCAGCGGGGGCAGGGGCACCCATGGGCCGGGACTGTGGGGACACTCACGCTCTCTGGAACTCCGGGATGCTGAAGATGGCCTGCATGACGGAGCTGAGGTAGCAGCTGTTGCCCAGGTTCTTGAGCCCCGTGTACCCGGGGCCATACATGGGCTTCAGCTTCGTCCCCGTCTCCTGGATCACCTCCCACTCGCTGACCCTCGGCTTGATATCATTGTCCCGGAGCCCGTTCTCTGTCTGGGGCAAAGTCATGGAAGAAAAACAACTTTAGCTGTGATCATTGTTGAATGTCCCATGAATTATTTCTAACAGCAATGGTGTTTCCGCCTCTTTTCCCCCCATCTAAGCAGAGGAATAAAAACCTGATTAAAAGAGACTGAGATGGTGATGGCTGTGCAATAATGGAAATAGAGGTAATGCCAAAGAATGGTTAAAGTGGTAAATTTTATGTGAAGTCTATCTTTCCACAATAAAATAAAATAAAGCATTTAAAAGTCAGAGAGACTGAGAAGAAAGGAGTAAGGAGGAAGAAAAAAGACAAATAGGAATCGGGGGGGAAAAAAGAAGCAAGTAGAATACTTTCAGGAGAGGATGAAACACAACCCAGCAAACAGGTGGAGAGGACAGTGACGAAAAACTCAGGGCTTGGGAGAGTTTCAACCCAGGAGGAAGGCTTACAGAAGAGCAGAGCAAACAAACGAACACGTGACAGGAGTGAGAAGGAGGAGATGGGAGAACATGAGGACAGGGAGCGGCCTGGGCTACACAGAAAGGCCTAAGACAGAGCACACGCCTTTCAGTAGCTCCTCCCAGGGACTAACGTCACAGTCCTGACAGCAGCCTGGAAACACGATATTAAACGAAGTAAAGCTCTTCCATCAGCAATAATATGTGGGCTTATTCTTTCCCTCCCCCAGACGCTCGGCTTCCCTTCCTGAAGTTAATTAAAGTGATGTTGGTCACAGATAATTTTAAAGGTCATCTCCCGTCCCTTTTTCCTTTAGTGAACAGAGTGATTCATGAAATTCTCCATCCATAGAGACTGCATGTAAACTCCAACTAAAGAAAATGGTACTTGACAAGTTGCCATTTTTATTATAACATTAAAACGTCCCAGCTGGTAATCAAAAGGAAATGCCAATGAATTACGTTCAAAAAATAAATGCAAACACAGAAACCTGTAAAATGAAGAATCATGCTAGAGAAATTACATATTAAATAAAACAGTTCCCTCCCCACAAGATGGGAACAAAGACAAAAGCAGACGTTCTCACCCCATGCATATGAAGCATATCAATTCCAAAATGCGCTAAGTGCTTGGCCAAGTGAGGATCCGTAACAGGTTCCTCTTCTTGAAACGAATAAACATCTAGAGAAGAGAAAACAAGTGTAATCAAGTCATTGAATATTCAGCATATATTTACTGAGCTCCTACTAAGCGCCTGGCTTGGGATATATTAATGAACAAAACAAAAACCTTTTATAAGTTACACCCAACTGGAGAAAGACAGATGATGAGCAACAAACATAATAAATAGATATTCTTCGTAAAAGTACCCATATATCAATTCCTGTGACATTTCAGAAATATAAAAAAGGTTTCCTGAAAGAGCAGTGTCTAAAGTTAAAATACTTTAAAATTCGACAAACATAAATGCCTAACATTTGACTTTTCTAACCAAAACCACAGTGGCAGTACTCTAAGATCAGGAGGAAAGAGCGTGAGAGAGGAGAAGGGGGACACTGTGTGCCAACAGCAGGGAGAATCGATGGGGGGACACAGGCCTCAGTGGCAGCTGAAAGGCTGATTTGGGGTGTAAGGTGCAGGACAAAACACAGTTCTGCCTTGGAACCTCTTTAGTCTCAGGCCTATCAGTTCACCAACTTCCACCTGCCATCTGCTCCCCTTCCCTTCTGTCCCACGTCGGAGTCCACACCTCACAGTGCACCCTGGGCACACACAGAAGATGACAATGCTTGACATCATTTGCCTCAAACCCCACAGGGGGCCCAGAACTCAGGTACTCTGACGCCTGGCCCCATCCTTTCTCTCTGCAGCAGCCTATTTCCTGAAATCTCCCAGGAGACCTGCAGACTTGGTAAAGCGCCATCCTAGGCGCTCAATAGAAATGGAGAGACAAAAGCCAGCTTCTTCACTCCTGAATTTGAAGAATTAAATGTATTACAGGGGAAACAGACATAAAGATATCATTCTGTAGCAAAGTAAAAGATAGACTGTCCAAGGAGTTTCTTGCTCTTCGAAATGTCACCAGCAAAAGAAAAAGTAATACACCAAAACTATGGTGACCGTTTGGCCAAAACTCAAGTACATGGAGATTCCCTGTCATCAAATACATGGAGATTCTATTATTAACTAGAGGCCTGGTGCACGAATTGGTGCGCTGCATGGGTGGGATCTGGCCAGCCGACCACAATTAGGGCCAATTGGGTCAGGCTGGCCAGGGAGAGGGGTCTCGGGTAGTTGACAGGCCAACCCTGCCTCCTGGTCAAATTCCCAGTCGAACTCCCAGTTGAAGGGACAATTTGTATATTAGCCTTTATTATATAGGATTGATTAAACATTGT
This sequence comes from Lasiurus borealis, assembly GCA_004026805.1. Lineage (NCBI taxonomy): Eukaryota > Metazoa > Chordata > Mammalia > Chiroptera > Vespertilionidae > Lasiurus > Lasiurus borealis. The sequence continues at coordinate 21,416 of PVJN01031174.1, forward strand.
ATAGCTTTTTCTTCTATTTCTCTTTCCCTAGAGCAGTGGTTCTCAACCTTTCTAGTGCCATGGCCCTTTAATACAGTTCCTCATGTTGTAGTGACCCCCAACCATAAAATTATTTTCATTGCTATGTCATAACTGTAATTTTGCTACTGTTATGAATTGTAATGTAAATATCTGTGTTTTCCGATGGTCTTAGGTGATTCTGCTAGCAGTTCTCAACCTACAGGTTCCTCACCACAACATGAGGAACTGTATTAAAAGGTCATGGCATTAGAAAGGTTGAGAAACCACTGCCCTAGAGGCCCATTTAAATAGTCTTCATTTATATTCTTTTTTAAAATATAATTCAGTGCTTGAAGGCAAAAACAGAAGACAAAACTCCAACCAAATTAAGAAAACACTTTCAAGAAATTTACTAAAAACATCGACCAAATATTTGAACTAATAACTTAAAACAAATGTAACAATATTTTTCCTCTATGACAAATGACAGAAAAATGTCACTCAAATACTGGCTGGAAGGTGAAAAGGACATTCCCTGGGATCTTTAACTTGGGTTATTATTAACTAGTGGGGTTGTTTTGAAGACTTAAGACTTTAAGCCTCTCATTATCAGAGATTTATTAGAAAATAATAAAGTTGCTAGAACTGCACCATTGATATTAGCCCAGAGTTTTGGATTAGGCAAAAATCACAGCACTATTAGGATAATGACTAAATCACTAGACTCATGCAACATAGAGAAAGTAACGTTTCCTATCTCCAGTCATTCATTGCTCCAAAGATATGACCTGATTCGGTCAGACACTATAGTTATTTCTTACTCCAATGACAAAAGCAGTTTGGTGAGGAACATGCAAGGAATCTAAAAATAAACTGTGATCCTTACACTTGGTTATCATGAAGAATTTATAAATAACATGGAGTCACAGAAAAAAATATCTGGGTGGACTCAGAGGCTGACAGTCCTGACTTCTACATTTTTCATTGGGAAATTCATTTCATCTCTAACTTCAGTTAAGCAAAGTCCATCTTAGCTCAGCAACTACTGTAGCAAATAAGCATTGCCTGGCCCTCCCCTACCCTAACTTGACTTAAAAAGTTGGAGCCAAGAAGCACAGTTAGGAAGTCCCCAGAGGATCCTCCTAGGAATACCCAAGCAATGTTTCACAAGTACGAGAGTATACCACACACCTGGCGCTCAGGTGCTGCTGTCCAAGGTGACCACCATTCAACATAGTTCCAGGGTCTTGTAAAAAATGGAGACGATGGAGCAATACTAGGAGGGGCACAAGCTAGATCAAAACTCAAATGAAGTCATCAATCCTTGATTCCAAACCCTCTGGCTGACAGGAATTCAAGGGAGCGTATGTCCAGGTCAAGAGTTAAGTTGATCAAAGACCACCTTGAGAATTTATTGAGCGGGTGAAGCAGCCAGTGGGATAGGCATTTTCACAGCTGCCTTGGGCATCTCTGGAAGACTCTTTCCCAGCCACCCAAGGCATTGAGGCATGTTCTTGAGTAAACAAGTTTCCATGATGGAAGATAAATACACCCTCTCCTTCCCCAACCCCTCCTCACTCCCTACCCACCAAGAACCTCTTCCTTGCTTTGCCAAACCAATGTCTCCACCCGCAAAGGAAAGCTTCTTATGTTTGTTTATTTGGTGATCTGTTTGTTTCCTGGTTTGTTTGTTGTGGTACCCATGAGGAACCAGAGTGGAATTTGATATGGGCCCATTTTTATTACCCAAGCCACCACAATGGCCTCGCCTGGGTGATGAAGGCTTCTAGGAAGAGCTCTTTCTAGGTTGAGACCTGAAGATGAGTAGGAGTTTGTCCTGAATAGGTATATTCTTATAGGGGAGGGGGAGATCAGCATGATCAGTCACACTACCATTAAATAGTTGAGTCTACAACCTGCTAGGATTCCATGTTTACTAAACAATATTCTAAATATAATTCAGCTTCCCACAGGGAAGGAATGTGCTGGTCAAACAAGCGGTTGTAGCTCTTATTATAAACTAAACAATAAAGTCTGAATTTAAGACTTTGTCTCTTATGAATTGAATCAGCCTCAATTAGCTTAGCAAGTGTGGCATATAGGATCCTCAGCAGTGGTACCTTGGACAGGATGTGGCCACCCTGTCCCCCTAGGGCACCATGCCCTCTGGGGCCTCAGCCTACACAGGTTCATCATATGATATTTGGGGAAACTTTACACATGTTTCCATTAACTTATTTGGCTTTTAAATAAACAGTGTTACAGTTAGCAATCTATTAAACACAGATTTAAGAGAGACTAAAACAGAACTGATGCATTACACACACTTGCATGAAATGATAATTAGACTGAAAATAGTCATTTGTGCTAAAACCAACTCTGCACAAGATAAGCAGGAATCAAATCCTGATCTTTTTCAAAAAAGTGAACATTATTTCAGCTAAATGAATTTGAAAACCCTCACCACGGAGTGTATGATTCACACTGCTATTGTCAGTGTTTTGCTCATCTGTGATTGAAATGTGAGTAATTTATTCAAATATTGTCAATTATATAATAAAGGAATCCTTAAAAGTTCTTCCTCTAAAAAGAGTTAACTAGCCCAGCTGGTGTGGCTCAGTGGTTGAGCATCAACCTATGAACCAGGAGGTCATGGTTCGATTTCTGATCAGGACACATGCCCAGGTTGCAGGCTCCATCCCTAGTAGGAGGCATGTAGGAGGCAGCCTATCAGTGATTCTCTATCATTACTGATGTTTCTATCTCTCCCTTTCCCTTCCTCTTTGAAGACAATAAAAATATTTTTTAAACATCAATTTTTGTTGTTCCACTTATTTATGCATTCATTTGTTGATTCTGGTATGTGCCCTAACTGAAGATCACACCCACAACCTTGGTGTATTTGGAAAATGCTCTAACCAACTGAGCTACCCAGATATGGCTCAGTCCTGGAAAAAAAAGGGGGTATGGGGGCCAATATTCTTAATAACTAAAGTTTTCTTAAAATGATAAAAAAAAAAACACTTACACATAAATCTATTAAAAAATCAGCCTAAGAAATTCACAAAAATTACTATGAATGGCCAAGAGTGCTGTAAAAAATGTTCAGCCTCACTAATAAAGCAAATTAAAACAAGATAACAGATTAGCAAAGGTTTTGAAATTTTCTGAATACCCCAAGTTGTCCAAGATTTAGTGAAATGGGTATTTTCATACACTGGGGTAAAAAATATAAATTACTACAATTGTGTAAAGAAGAAACTCAGCAACTGAAAAATTAAGTTTCAGTCCTTTGTTCATAGGAATTTATCATAAAAAAATAGACAAACACCCAAAGGTTTGTATGTCCACAAAGATGTTCATCAGAATAGAAAAAAAAAATTATAACAACTCACAGGAAAATAGTGAAATGATTTATGGAACTATCCTGTGATACTGATGAAATTCTCATGACCTAAAAACATTATTTAAAGTTAAAAGAGAAAAATAAGGTATAAAGCTTTATACAGTGTAATTCAAGTTTTGTAAAAATAGGAGTTGGGGGACGGGGGCTTGTATAAGAACTAATCAAGTTTTTAGAAAAGGAAAAAAAAGACTTAAAGAAAATATACTAATTGTTAGAAGTGATTTTCTGGTAAGTGTATTAC